>JAEUBB010000004.1:86379-179405 GCA_018257885.1 Parmelia sp. 050094
ATCTTCGCCGCCGGCGCCGGCCGCTACCCGGGCCCCGGAAACTACACCGAGTGCTGCTGGACCGCCCACGGCACCGGGCAGTTCCGGCCCGGGGACGCGGCGGATCCGCACGTTGGGACCGCGGGCGCGCTGGAAGAGGTGCAGGAGGCTCGGGTCGAAACGCTGTGCGTGGGGGTGGAGGTCGCGAGGAAGGCGGTCGAGGCGCTGAAGGGGTGAGTACTTAGTGTAGTTTGTGTTTGGTGTTGCTTGTCGGACAATCGACGCACATGCAACAGCTCAATTTGGCTTGGAGTCAAAGTGACTTGGTCTAATGAGGTTTCTAGTGCGCATCCATATGAGGAGCCTGCGTATGAGGTGTACAGGTTGGAGGATTTCTAAATCCGAAAACTGCACTTCCAGGGTCTGGCTACTGAGATTGGTATTCACAAATGGGAGCCGCCTTGCCAGATCGATATAGTCTCCAAAGCGGATACCAGTATACTTCTTCCATGCAGTCAGGAGCTACTCACACAGTCCTCATCAGAACATAGCAATCCCATCAACTTGACTCCCTTCTCCCACCCTAGACGTTCATGCATTTCCTACTATTCAACCTGCATGTATACCCGACAGGCTATCATCTCTTCCCAAGCCATCTCAATTACACAGACACGGATACATGTTCCTCCAACCCATCCCACACAATATACCCACAACCCACACACCTACAACCCTCTTCATGCACTTCCAACAAAACAAAAGTATTCGTAGATCAATCAATACGTACTCAAACCCTCAACCGACATGACCCCCAAGAACCCTCACCCTCAACCCCCTCTCCAGCCTCCAGCCGCCGCAGCTGCCCTGACACACCAAACCCCAAGTCCATCTACCATAATCACAATCTCCTCTCAACTCCACCCTCACCTCACAAGCCCAGCCAATCTCCCGCCCACCCATTATTCTCATCTCATTCCATTCCATTCCAAGTGAAAAAAGGAAAGAAAGGCAAGGCGCCACCGTCGACTCTATTCCCATCAGCAGACGGCATAGTGACGAGACGAGCGTGGGGTGGCGGAGAAGGGAATCCATGGTGCCAGGGTGAGAAAGGGAAATGAAAGAATGCGTGTTACACTAAGAGCAGGGAGGTCCCACGGTGCTTCCTCAAGTCGAGCCAAGGATGTCGGCGGCCTGATGAAATCACTTGTCTTTCTTTGCACGCGCGTTGGTCTCTGCATGCCTTTGCTCAGGCATTGCCGGTGGGCATGACCGTTGCTGCCAAGGAATCATCACCTGAATGTTGTATCAGCACTCAGCGGAGTAGCCCATCACATTGGCAATTCCGGTGGGCTAAATCCGTAGCCAAAACGCAAGCTCAATTTTGCATGTCTTACAGAGCTCAGTTGAAATGCGAGATCTGCTGGAAACTATTGTACAATTAATATGTCATCAAAGAGGTTTTTTCCCAGCCCCCGTCGCTAAAGAATCGCTGCAAGTGTTCGCTCATATGAATCGTTTCCCATAAAGGCCTCCGTATATGCTGTGATTTTGAACAAATCCCTTCGCTAACCCCCGTATCTTTTGATGTTACTTTTTGAATGGCTCCAGGTCCATACCCTGCTCTCCTGGCCCGAAGACAACACAATACGTCACGTTGAAGCGACGACCGTGTAGTCCTGCCGTCGCATCCGGTTTCCATCAGGAACAATCATGCCTTTAAAAGCATTTCGGCTCCTGAGCCCAAATTTGCAACATGGACATTGCTTCCCAATTCCTGCCTGAGCATATGCCTGACCTCCTCCTTTGTGTATTTTCGTGTCTTTACTGACATCACAGAAAGCCCGGTATTCTCCTTGTCCTCATCGTGCGCACTGATCCAGCATCTGGTCATCAGATTTTGTGCTATCTCGATTCCACCTGGCAAGCCGGCTGCGAGGTTACCGCCGAGATACCACGGGTTTTCAACGCGGTCGAAGGAGTGTAGCAGAAGTGTCAGAGGAAGAGCAGCCACGGACACCAAATGCGTAGACGCATACGCACGAATGAGGGAATAATTGACGCCATGGGGAGAGTAAATTAAAGATAACGCCTTTTCGGAATGGATGCGGGAGGTGGATGTGACAGAACTTTTTGAAGATATGGAGAGATTGTGGTTGGAGTTGGTTTGATGAGACGATGAGGTGGAAGATGTGGAGATGGTATTGCTATCGGTACGGAGGGTGCTGCCTTGCCATGTGGGTGATTCGGGAGGTGTCATTGGTAGACTCTGCGGCGCTGGAGGATAGTGAGATTGGCGGAAAGACGGCTGAGATTTCTGTGAGATTGGAGAGAAAGGACGTGAGGGCATGCAGCTGGTCGATGGTGGTCGGTAGGTTACTCCAATGGCGTTGTGTACCTTGGCCACATCTAATTTGGCGGGTATGAAGGCAATGGTCGCTTCACCTGGTGTTCCTCCATGAACGATTGGCGGAATAAAAAACCGGATGACTGAATCGGGCTTTCGTTCGGAAAATGGGCGCAACGAATGGACCATGTCGGGGTTGAAGAATTTCATCCCTCTAATCCTCTTGGCTGCGGTTGGCTCGGCCAAAATGGTAGTGATGGGTGATGTGGGATCCAATTGTCGCAGGGTAGCTTCATGACAGTGATCGGGCTTATCTTGTGAGATGAGGACGACGTTTGGCTCTGGTATATGTGACAGATGTGGAATGCAAGATGGGGTCGAGTGTTTTGAGAGTAGGAATTTGGGGTGCCACATTGTTGAAGGGCCTGAGAGCCATGGGTCGACGAGGATGGAGAATGTGCCTGGGGGCTGTTGGTATTGGGATCCTGGAGGAGTATGTGGAGGGTTGTCGATGGGAGAGAAGGTGATGAGAAAGGTGGTGTCTCCGTTGAGATGCTTGACGGTCAAAGACATGACGTAGGATGGGTGGTTGTAATACGCTCGAGGGCGTTTACTTTGCGACTTGATATCGCATCACACTTGAAATTGCAGAAGAAGAAGGATAAGTATAGAGGGAGTCGGTGGGATTGGTGTTAAGGAATGAAGATAGTGGTTAAGAAGGCAGCATGAGAAGACAGATGATATGGAAAATGATGAAAAGATGCGGCGGTGGATGCGTGGGTGGGAAGTGGGAATTGGGGGAATTGAGGAGAGGGATGTGGAGGGAAAGTACAAGAATAATAATCGAACGGTTCTTGCATGACCTTCCCGGCCAATGCACGGTGACTGGACTGTGGGCTCCTCTTAGCTCCTCTTAGCTCCTCTTAGCTCCTCTTAGCTCCTCTTAGCTTTTCCTAGTCACCAATCATCTTTGATGAATTCTGCTTATGTAATCCACCGAGACCCTGACCGCTAAAGCTTGCCATGGTTCTGTCGCGAAAAAGCTGGATTACCAGGACAGTCGAGCCGAGCCTTGCGGCTAGAAATAAAATGGAACCGAGGGTCTCGTTGAACGATGCTCTGCCTTACGCCTTTACCTGACGTTTATACTTTATCCTGCATCTCATACTTTACGAGTATCTGACTATCCCATCCAACCCCCCGGAATCAACGCAATAGCCCATAGAGTAAAGTACACCACATTCTTCTCAACTACTCGTACCTTGGCTATCTTGCCAGGTTCCATCAGCACCACCCGCAAAGCCATGATGCAATCTCAATCCAACCTATCCAACCTATCAACTGACCCCGACACCTTATCCGACCATTTTACTCCCTCCTCCAAACGGAGGAAATTCTACCGCAAGCGCACAGATGCACAACATGATGCCGAACCCGCTCTTTCATCTGCACCTCCTCCACAATCCATGACCCTGGACCAGCTCATCCAAAACCATGCTCACCCTACCCAATCCCACCACCAAGACCCAGACGAGGAGCCCTCATCTGTCGCAGACATCCTCCGCCAACGAAAGGCTGCTTTACGACGAAAGGGCGGCGTTGAGTTCACCAATAACAGTACATCTACCGCGACTGCATCCAAGCCCGGTGACGCTCTCACAGTGAAGGGGGATGAAACGCCTGCAGATATCAAAGCGGTCGTCGAGCGCTTTGCCCCTCAAACCGGTCAGGTCTCCGACGTAGCCGATAAGCACATGTACGCCTTCCTCCCAACAAACCTTTCCTGAACCTAGATGCACCGACTAACGTGATAAGGATGGCATATATAGATTCCGAATTGGCTAAACGTCAACGCCTCAATCAATCCACCTCTACAACTTTCCCAAACGGGCAAGACCTATCACCCAGCGGCGCTTTGCTTGATGCGGGGCTACACCGCCAGCCCGCAGCTCTTGGGAAGCTGCACGAAATCGACCTCGGTCCAGACGCCACACTCCGCAACATCGCCCTGACAGAGGCCGCCCAGCGAAAGCTCGAAGGCATAGAGCCCGAGATGGACACCTCGACAGGCAAAGTTCGCTTACGCAGGGATGGCAAGCCGTGGCGGCCGCGCAAGCGGCGGAACAGCGAGGATGTCAAGCGGGACGAGCTCGTGGAAGAAGTCATGCGCGAGTCCAAGCTCGACATCTACGACGAGCCCGAGGAAGAAGTCAACAATGACGACCAAGCGGCCGATGATCGGATCGCGGAGCAATTCAGAAGGGAGTTCATGGATGCCATCTCGAGTCGCCAGCAAAAGGCAGCTCAGGCCAAGAAGCCCGCCAAGGGTAAGGAAGTCGACGATCAACCCAAGGGGCCTAAGCTCGGGGGGAGCAGAAGCGCTCGGGCGGCGATGAGGGAGAGGGAGGAAGCTGCCAAGAAGAAAAAATAGCTTCGTGTACGAATTGCAAGGTCTCGGCGGTGCTCTGATGAATGGAGCTATAGTTCTACGTATTGGAATTTTCAGGACATTCTTCGTCACCCGAGTCGTCAATCATGAAAGAATAAATCACAGCTCTCCATCCAACGCAGCCACACCACCACACCCGCACTAACTCTCCTTCCTTCCCTAATCGCAACCAATTTTTCTCAAATTGTCCCCATTCTGATCCCCAGAGATCTGCTCGTAGATCTGAATGCAACGCGGGAAAGATTGTTCCAGAGCCTAGAGCTACTATCCCATCCTCTTGCAGGTTTCACAAATCCTTGGCAAACAGAGCTGTATCCCTCACCTTTGAACCCAAACAACCCGCTAGAGGATGGGATATCTCGATGCTGCTTGAAGCTCGTCACTCTCCAGGCCCTCATGCCTCGGAAAAAAACTTTATGGCATCCCAAAGGTGTCCGGTTCTGAGGCTGTCCCACATTCGTCCCCAGGCTACCTCACTGTTTGTTTGATAATCTTGCCGGCCTCCACCATGTTCCGCTAGATACTGACGTGGGTGAAACTCGAGGTAGCATCTGTAACTATGAGCACTGTGCACAGCGCCCTGCACCACGGGCCCGTACGCCGGCTTGAAATCATGTTTCAGCATTTCATCTTTGTTATGCTCGCACCACCATCGGGAGATCACCCGCGAATTTGTTGGCTCATCCGACTCCGGCTTGCAAGGGCGTTCGAATTCAACCACGAGTTTCTGAAACCCCCAGAGATACTCCATGGCTCTGCAGAAGCTCCGCGGAACGTAAATCCGGGCGTCTTTAGCGGGGGGTAAGTGATAGAACCTGACGCGCATGGTGTTGCGAAGACTTGCGGTGCCGGTGAACTGTGCCATGATCATCTCATACATCCTCTTGCGCCTACTTATTTCGAGAGAGTAGTTTAACGGAGAGTTGAGCATAAGCAATTTATCTATGCGAGATTCTATTTTTTCATCGCTGACATCAAACCAGACGTTGTTCATCAAGGCGACTGCCTTTTGAGATGGGGCCTCACAACGGAACCCATCTTGGAAGCTAAGCCTGAAGAGAAATATGCTCTCTTCGTAGAGGAGCTTCAAGGCTTCGGAGCTAGTAGCCTTTGAGACTCGGAGGATAACGAGGCCGGCGGATGGAGGGGCCAATTTGCCGTTGGCACACCGAGTGGGCAGGGCGAGATACGTCTTGCAGACTAGATGGCGGTAGATCTCCAGTCGGATCTCTGCTGGGAAAGGCAGGACGCTTCGTCCAGGGGGAATTTCAGTCATTGTGAACAGCGCTGCGGGGACCTCTGTGAACGTGGCGACTTTATTGAGATTGTTCGGATAGATGATCCTCGGGATTCGGTGCTCCTCGGTGCGATTTTCAGTCCAGTTCACTTTGTACACTGGTTATTACCCGGTCCCTTGATGCTTGGGGTTTTGACGCAGGATTTTTGTTGGAGACCTCTGTTTGCTCGCACAAGTCGAGGATGAGTTCTATGGGCGATACCAAGACTAGAGTGTGTAGCACGGATATCCCCAATGACGAGGTAATGAACGCCTGCCGAGTGTGTTGATAGAGTCAGCCCGAGTTCTGCGTTTGATGAAGAGGAAGTTGTCGTTTGGTGACACGAGGAGAGCGAAAAGCGTTTGAAATAAGGTAGTCCGATACCGGCGCTAGTCCCAATACAGCAGAAAGGTCATGACCGTCATAGGAGAGAACGAGGTAAATGATCAACGAGACTACCTGCCTATTTCTCAAAATATAGTGCATATAGTCAAGAGCCGAGATTCTGTTCCATCCCGAACCATGATGCACGACCAAACCGCCTCAGATACCATTGTCCTACCCCGTCGCCAACATGTCTGTATTCAAATTCATCACACGGCTCGAAAACAGAAAAGAAGGTTCTCTTGAATTCAGTATCCGATTGAAGCCTTGTATCTGCACCAACAGCTGCTCTGATCGTGCTACCCAACCATAAGAAAGGTCGGCCATACGCAAAACCCGGGTCCACAACAAATACGCAAATGCCCCAACTTGGAAAACAGCCCACATTCGTAATAAATTTCTTATAAATTTTAGTCAATCTTTGTATGATATAGTATTCCAATTTTGGGTACAATAATATTACTTTTTTTGTAAATGTGACGCAGTGGAAAAGAAAGGTGGTACTTTTTCGCCATACCAAAAAAGAATCGGAAATATGAGTGATGGTAGTACTATTGACGGGTGATTTCTCTCACAGAGGATCAATCCGAGGTTGATTTGCGGATGACGGAAGGATGGGACCTGATGAAGATGAAAGAGCCGCAGACACTTGACCTTTTTCAAGACAGCATTTGATGCCAGTGCCGTGACTTGATAGACTCCAAAGTAATTCGATATCATCATAATTAAACGTCAACATCATGATGCATCCTCCCATCTCACTCAACGAGACCCGCCCCCACAGTCTCGCCGCCCGCTCTCAGGATGACTCTCCCTCCCTGCTCCAACGGAATAGGATCATCCACCTCGACAAGCACCTTCGCTACACTCCCTGGCTTAATCAATCGAGGCTTCTTTCCCTTGACAGCAGCACCAGACGCCTTGTCAAGCTCAGCGACCAATTTTGTGACCCTCCCTGGCGCATGCAATCTTCCCTTGTGAACTTCACAGTGCATTGGTGTGATATGCTCGAATGCTAATATCTTGACTGTGAACGATGTTACGCATGGAATGGGAGAGCCAGGTGGGCAGACGATGTCGCCAGATTTCAGGTATTTGGCTTCGATGTCGGCCAGATGCAGTATTACGTTCTGGCCAGCCACGGCCCACTCGGCAGGTTCTGAGTCGACCTCGAGACCTTTGACGGTGGCGCTCTGACTGGCGGGCATGATGACGACGGTGTCGCCAATCTGGACATTGCCGGAATCCAGTCTGCCGGACACGGAAAGGGGATTCTGGACACCACCACGGAAGATGTCATCTACCGTCATGCGTAGAGGCTTCTCCAAGGCCCGAATGACGGGTTCAGAGGATTCAAGTAGTGTGATGAGCGGAGGGCCGGTATACCACGAGGCTTGGGGATCTTCGGCTTTGCGGACAATGTTGTCGCCTGTGAGGCCTGCACATGGGACGAAGGCGAGGTTTTTTGCCAGGAAGCCTGCGCTTGTGAGGAACGCGGAAACCTGTTGGAATATCTCATCGAAGCGGTCTTGAGACCATTGGACAGTGTCTAGCTTATTGACTGCGATAACAATGCGTTGCACGCCCATGCTGCGGACGAGCAATGCATGTTCCTTAGTCTGGCCTTTGAGACCTGACTCGAAGTTTCCCGTGCTGGCATCGATGACAAGGACGGCGAAGTCAGCTTGGCTGGCCCCCGCGATCATGTTGGGGATGAAATCACGATGACCTGGGGCGTCAAGAATCGTGAAGCTAGTGCTCTCTGTTTCGAATTTGTTCATGGCAATGTCAATGGTGACGCCTCGATTTCGCTCTTCGGTGCCCTGATCCAGCACCCAGGCTAGGGCGAACGATGCTTTACCGATCCTTCCGGCTTCTTTTCGGTACCTGTCCAGAGTTCTTTGATCGACTACTTTTAGATCATAAAGGAGACGACCCATCAGTGTACTCTTTCCCGCGTCGACATGGCCAATTACTACGAAATTCGCAGCGTTCTTGGGCTTGGACTTCTCGAATTCAGCTACGACATCAAGATTCTTCCCCTTTACCTTAGGCTCTTCAATATTTGCATTTTCAACGCCTCGAATAATACCACCAATGCTTCTTTCGCCGGAAGAAGGCTGCGGTGGCTGCTTAACCGGCTTCTGAGTTGGTCCTTTCGTGCTTTGCGCTTTTGTGACAATATCATCAGGGCTTGGTCCTGTGAAATCAAATTCAGCATGGGTTTCCGGTCCTACTAAATACCGATCTGAAAATTGAACATCATGCTGTTGTGATACATAGCGGGCGCCAAAGATTGTTTGTGCAAAAATTGAAGGCTTTGCCGTCGGTGTGATCTCAGAATCTTTCGTGATGTCTGGATCTGTCAATGAATCCGACTTCTCAATTGGCTCCTCCGCTTGCTGGTCATCCCGTGGAGATGCCGGCCCTTTTGATCTTCGCCTTGGATATTTTTTTGGTTGGTCTTGCACATTCTGCTCAGTAGCCACACTCAAAATCTCTGAGCTTGCTAATTGAGCATTGTTGAGCTTTGCTTGACGAGGCTTGCCACTGAGCTTGTCTAGAAGGGTAACGGAGCTTGTGGCGTTCTGTCCCTCTTCCGCCCTCTGAATCTCTTTCTTTTTGCGAGCAGCAGCTAAAGCAGCAAGTTTGGACTTGGGTGCACCCTCGGCTCTTGACGAGCCCCCAAGTAATCCGCCTCGAGGGTATAACGGCTCGACAAGGATTTCTGCTAGGCGGTCCTTTGGGATGTCAAGCCAGGGACAATCGCTGAAAAATTCTGTGACCGAGAAATGGGCAAAGTACGAGGATGATATCTCAACTTCTTCCGCATGTCTTCGTGCTTTTGGGACTGGCTTGGGGAGGTCCGATACTGGTCCGAGATGGGTTCTCAGCCAAAGGCCCGTTGCGATAAGACTATGAATCTCACCTCCGAACGGTGTGCTGCAGGTGCATAGTGCTTGTAAACTCAGATAGCAAAAAACTATGTCGACTTACCATTCTTAACATCCGCATTTGCCTTTTGTTTTTTTGTCTTCTTGGACGTCTGAGAATTCGTTTTTTGGCCTATACGCTTTCAACAGATGATCCCACCGGGATGCGCGTCTACCAGGTCATACTCAGTAAATAATCTACAGTCTTTTCCACGTCGTAGTAGTAGTGCCATAATGAATCCTCAATCTCCTTGTCCGTGATGGATATTTCGGGGCCGAGTACATCCCGCACCTTAGCAGTCCCTACACGTAAGTGCTCTAGAAGCTCCAGGTCAGTTTATGGGAAGACAGACTGGCACCCAAGCCCGCATCTTTGTGAGCATCAGAAGGAAGTCCACACCTTTGTCTTCGGCACTGACTTCCTCGTCATATCCAAATTCGTCCACCCCTTCAAAGTCATCGAGCTCTTCGTCCAAATCTAGTGCTTTGACTAATTTGTGTCGAGACATGTTTTGTGACACAGGGCTTCACTGTATACTCGATTCGATTGTGAACCTCATGATAAAACCCAGTTTAATAGTCATTGGCATTGTCGAGAAAGTCCAAGGTGTCGCTTTGGATTTGATGTACAAATATAGACGACAATATATCGTCTACGTATTATCAACGGGAACGCTTGCCAAGCCATCGGAAATGCGACCCCCACTGCACTATCCCACTATCCCGCAGCTTAGCGTAAGATCTCCAAGGGTAAACTTCGGGGTCTGACTAAGGTATTGGTGACAAGACAAGCACAGTGGCACATTGTTGACTTGCTGCAGCCGAGGGAGCAGCCTTGTCTGCTCATTCCGCCTTTTTCACCATGAATATCTGTCTGGGGAGTAAAGCGATCGGCTGTCACCATGCCCGTCACAGGCTTTGAGCTTCTAGGGCTTATAGGAACCATCAAGGCTACCACCGACATCATCGACAACTCTGTCCAAAGCCTAAAAGCCTACAATAGCGCCGGCAACGACGCTGACAAGCTGCAGCTCGCCTTCGAAGCAGACTCAGCTGCCCTGAAACGCTTCGCTTTTATCCTGACAAATGTCGGCAAGGTCGCGGCCGGCGTCGCGATCTCCCAGGATGAGAGGAAGCTGCACGAGGATATCATGACCTTGCTGACGTCTCTTGAAGCGCGTTTACGCAAGCGGTTGACAAAGCTTACGAGTACCAATTTCGAAGAGGAGGGCCTACCCGGTAAAGCAGCGTGGGCACTGTGGCGGAAAAAGGATCTCGAGAAGCTGGAAAAGGAGCTGGGGGGCTGGATTCGGCGGCTGTGGGTAATTTACACGGCCATGGATGCAGAAATGCAGATCAGGCATAAGCACAACACGTCAGAAGGCCGAATGGAGGATCTAGTCAACTTATTCAGTCAATATAGTGTCCGGCCTGTCAAGGAGGAGACGCTGCTGAAACCCTTCAGTGAAATACGGATCCAAGGCGAACCGTCTCGCCGTATGGCCACTTCAGTCGTGGAACCTGGGGTCAGCTCGCTCCGTCCGGGTATCGTCGAGTACATGTATAGGTCATATTCTGAAGACCTCGACGTCGATGATATTACCCAAATCGGTAGCGCCACGCGGGATCTAGCCCGCGTCCTGTACCATTCGGACCCCGAGCAAACGCGGATTCTGAAATGCAACGGGTATTTCCACGACGAGCGAAAACGGCGCTACGGTCTCCTCTATGAGCTTCCGCCGGCCAAGACCTGGATTACCGATGCCTCCGGCCAAGCGCGGGTGCTCTCGCTCCGTGAGCTGTTCAACCGCGCCCCTCATTTCCCACTCAATCACCGACTGCGGTTCTGCTGCGACCTCGCGCAGGCTGTGCTCTATGTGCACCTAGTAGGATGGGTGCACAAGAGTATTCGGCCGGACAATATCCTCCTTTTCCAGGAACAAGGCGAGTCAGAGCTGTCCCCTCGGCGCCGCTTTCCCTATACCCTTGCAAGCCCGTATCTTGCCGGCTTCGAGTACGCGAGGAATGCCAAGACCCTCTCGGACAGGAAGAGCGATGCAGAGTGGCGGGTGAACATCTATCGGCATCCGAAACGTCAGTTCCTCGAGCAGAATACGGAGTATACTATGGCCCATGACATATATTCTCTTGGAGTCGTATTCTTGGAGCTGGGATTGTGGGGATCCAATGGCTTTGTGCCGTTCCAAAGGCGCGATGGCGTGTTCAAAGGTTGTACTCCTGAGAAGGTTAGAGAGGAGCTGTTGAGCATCGCTACGGGTGTGAAGTCAGATGGCGTGGCGGTCTTTATGGGTGGAAGTTTTTCTGAGCTTGTATCCTTTTGCCTCAATATTGATGAGAAAGAGGAGGTTCCTAGCTCTGCGTTTGTTCGAGAGATATGGCTCAAGCTAGATGAGATACGATCCGCTATATGAAATCAGTGCTACATTACAATTCTCGGGTAGTTTCCTATTACAACCGGTCAATCTGGATCAATACCAGTCGTTGTTATCTAAACTTACAACGTTAATTCAAGTACGCAGTACTTTGTTGATAATCTCATCCAACAGCCCCCATCCCTTTTATATCATATTTCGCAGTGAGCTTTACAAGCGTGACCATTGTTCTTATAGAACGCCGCGATTGACACTACTACATATTCGCCCTGTATGGCTGCGAGCCTGCAGTAGCTATCGACTTCGTCCTAGGTTCAGTCATCATGAGGCACTTTCCTACGATATTCACGTCCATGTAGTGTCACCATAACATCTTCCCTTTCGCGGGAGAAAGCCTCATAGCTAAAGAGGGTTCCTCGGTAGTTCAAGGGGTCGGATCCTCTTTCATGGACCATTACAGTACTATATCGGATATATACCGCTTGCGTCAATAGAAATCTCCCTAGCAGGTTCTAGCTTGAAATGCAAGTCAAAGAGCTCCCTTCGCTTGAGCCTCTTTCCGATTTTCTGCCTCGATTCTCTCAAAATCCGTAGCAGTCATTGCCTTGGTAGTAAACTTGCTTCTTTCACAATGGTACTCATCCTTCATGACCGTCCAGAATGTGGGATCAGCAGCGTACAGCAGAGCATAGTCCAAGGGTGTACGTCCATTCTGATCCTGCAGGGCATCATCGGCCCCCGAATCCTTCAGCAGCAGGATCATGCTTTCTAGCCCAGCACCACAGGCGACATGAAGTGGTCGAAGGCCGCGCCAACCCCGCATGTTGACATCGGCACCATGCTGCAAGAGGAAACAGACGGCCGCAGAGCTTTGTGCAAGGAGAGCATGATGAAGGAGGCCGAAGCCAGTGGGATCCGGCTCTGAGAGTAATTCCTGGACAATCTCAGATGGAAAGTGGACGATGATCTGGTTGAAGAAATCCTCCTCGACGCAACAGAGCTGATGTAGCAGCGAATAACCATAGTAATCCTTACTCTTTACCATCTCATCGAAATGTCCCTGGTCCTTGCTAGCTTGTAACAAGAATACAGCAGCTTCATCCGATCTCTCCTGGATAGCGAGATTGAGTGCGTGCCAGCCTTTGTTCTGTCTTGTTACTAGACAACTTCCTGCTTTCACCAACGCGCGAACAAGATCAAGATTTTGACTTCTCGCAGCCAGCATTAGTGGAGTGAGTCCGTGCATGTCTGTCTCATCGACATCAAGTCCATTCTCGATACAAAAATCGAGGACTTTCATACTTGACCTATTCAATACGGCTCGGTGCAGGCACGAAAGGCCCCGGAAGTCTTTGATCCGAAGGTCTGCTCCCAGATGATTGACAAGTAGATCGGCAATCGGCAAAGAACGCTCATCGGACATACAGTGTGCGAGAGCAGTCATTCCGACCCAGTCTTGAGCATTGACGCTGGCGCCAAAGCCCACCAGAAGCTGCACCGCAACTAGGTTGGCGTCCGCATAGTCTTCGGGCTGGAGACCTAATTCTCTCTCCACGTCGTCCACTAAAGCTGTGAACGTGGCTCGAGGAAATAGATAGACAGGCACAGAATGGGCTACACATGCTATTTGCAATGCTGTCCACTTCTTCTCGTCTGCTGTTCGTTGGTTGGGGTTCGCACCATAATGAAGCAAAAGAGCGAGATGGAATGGTCTAAGATTCGCTGCGACGTGGATTGGGGCCAAGAACCCTGAGCTGAATTCTGTTACTACCTCGGTAGAACTGCCCATCGCAAGAAGGGTCCCCAAGGTTTGAAGATTATCTCCTAGTATCGAAGAGAATAGCGGTGGGAATTCGGGCTCATCGTCAGGGATCTTCTCTTCATACACCGAAAAGCCTCCATCGAAGGCCTTTAGAGGAAATTCTGTTCTCCGGGCCTCTTTACTTCTCCATAACGTTATAAAGTAAGACATCTGACGAAGCGCTTTAGGCCCGCCATAATTGGCTATACAGCGTAGACTATGTGCGCCGAGTACGCTTTCGTGATTGGCCCCTAATGCCAAGAGAGCAGCTAGTGTGTCGAGATCGTGTGCACGAAGAGCGATCACACTTGGAGGGTCACCGTTGCTATTCAGCGTGCTGATGCTCATACCAAACTTTTGAACTAGCATCTGGACCACCGCTGGATGACCGTACTCCACAGCAACGTGGAGTAAGTTGTAGCCGTCAACTACAGCTTCCATGATATCTTTAGAACTTTCTTTCAATAGCGACTCAAGGCGAAAAACATCGCCATCTTTAGCAGACTCGAAAGCCAGTCTCGTCTTTTCAGCTTCTTCATCGGTATTGATTTGTTTCTTTCGAATGATTCGTGTCCGCAACCCTAACGACTCGAAGACTTTGTGTAGGATTTTGGAAAGAAGTGACACATTTGGTACTAACCGATTAATTTGATTCGCGAGTTGTTCTTTAATAGGCATCCGCGCCAGAAGAGCATCGTAGAGCCACTGCAAATTCTCCTGAGGCTCTATGCTTGTATTCATTTGCCTGGCTTCAGATAGCGCCAGTATTCCATTCTTTGCAATAATTGATCCAAGACGTGCTGCCTGAAGCAAGAAGTCTTTCTTGTCTTCTTCCTGCTTGACGTAGCCCAAAGACTCGCAGTATGCTAGCGTCAAAAGGTAATGAATCTTCTGTGGTCCCGTTGCAGTTGTCAGCTGCTGCTGAAGCTCTTGAACAAATACATCTTTCAAGCTTGAGGGAAGTCGTTCGAAATGATGGAAATCGAATGTCTAGGTGGAAATGAGTCTCGCTAATTTCTAGTAGGTGAATAAGAATTTACCTTCGAGAATTCATTGGCTATATCCACTGGCGGATCTTTCCAGGTCATTCTCACTTCTCTCGCTGGCTGTGATAACGTTGACCCAGTGACAGTGGTTCGCGTCTCCTCAAACATTGTTCTATTTCATCAGTTTTAGCCTATGCGTTCTCCTTGAACAGTTTCGGCTACGTTACCTACCCGACATGCCAGATATGAAACTGCTCGCTCTCATAGGAAGACCAAAATTGTTCCCACGCTTGCATCAAATAGACGCTTCTCAATGATCTGGCGATACCACTATTTCAGAATAAGTAAACCTTCACCACTAAATAGTCTTTCACCGTTCCTACCAGAGATTTGGGGATTTACCTATCATTCAGAAACAACCTCAAATCGGTCATCAGTCCGCCCTGTCGTCTTTTCTCTGGAACGTGTTGTAAAAACTGCCATATAACAAACAACAAAGAATAATGTCGGAATTCGTTGCTTCGATTCACGGTCCAAGAACTACCACCATGAAACAACTCGATAAGCTTGAATGTAAAGTTTAGTCCTATTCATGTCGCACACATTATTGGTGATGACTGACCTGATTTGTCTTGTGTAGCGCATGAAACTTTTCCTGCCGGTCATAGAAAGGTTCCACCGAAGCTAGTGCGTGCAGAGCCTCCTGGCTACCGCCCAATCTCCAATGCGAGTGGAATTTGTTCAGCACCACTCGCCGCATCTCTAGTGGACTATCCTTGAGCTTTGCAATACTTTCCAGGTCCAGGGCGCTACGATTCGCGTCATCACCAAATGGTAAATCCTCAAAAAGCAAGTAGTAAGTGACGAGTCCCAAGGAGTAGTAATCACGTGTCTCGAGGCCAAAACTCGGATGCTCTCTCGATGTAGCTTCCGGAGCGTTCCAGTACTCAGTAACTGCGAGACCATTCAGAGTATTACCTACCCGCGAACTGAGCTTCTTTGCCTCTTCTGAAGCAAAGCAGCCACCGAAATCTGACAGCTTCGCGATTAGCGACCCATCTTGACTCCTGAAAAGTAGGACATTTTGGGGCTTTATGTCTCCATGCACCACTCCACAGGCATGGACTGCACTGAGAGCGTCAGCAACGTCAGACAGAATTGATATCTTAATATCGGCAGATATTGTTTCATTATTTGATCTTGCGAAAGCAATATACTCATCTAAGGTTGGATATTGCTGATAGGCTAGCTCAACGATAAGAAGAGGCCTAATGGATACCGATCGAAGGGAAGTACTTCTTCCGCCATTAACGGGCGACTCGCCTTGGATTTCTTCCCAAGATATTGCAAGTAGGTCAACGATGTTAGGATGAAAGCGGAGCATGCTGTTGGAAAGTACCCGTAGCTCCAGTGACGCCTCCGCCAGCTGCTGGTATAGTTCCTCTGAATTCGCAGGTACATCCGACTTTGTCTGTGGGATTTCGAGATTAAGGCGTTTGATAGCAACCTGCTTATCGTTCCAACGGGAAGGACAATTTCCTCTATAAACGGTCCTTGTGGCTCCAAATCCAAGCCTTTCCAGCTTCACAAGTTCCTTGTTCGGCACGGTGTCGACACGGCACCCAGAAACATAGGATAGAAAGGAATTGTAGTCCAAGAAAGGTTGCCTATCGTTCACCGCACTAACAGCTTCGGCTAACAGGTGGGAGGATAGGCGTCCCGACAATGACCTCAAGCTCTCATCATGAGTCTTCCATTCGTAGTGTTCAAGCTCATCAAAGTCGATCATGGGATCTTCCATGTTGGAGCAGTCTGAGCAGATCACCAATAACATTTACGCCTTGAGAGCGCCTTAACAAGCGGTAGAGATATATTGAAAAGAAGATCAAGTGCAAAAGTGCTCAAGGTTAACAAGAAGATCAAAAGTAACCATGAATCGGTCTTCTCCGTTTGTTGTAACATTGATGGAGGACCTAAAGCCATGCCACAGCCTAGCGTACTCTAAGGTGGACGCCGCTTTCATCCCGGGAGCCCTATAACCTCCCGTTCGGAGGGCCACCATCACCAGGGCTTCAGGGCTACAACGTAGATAATATAGATAATGCTGCTATTCTACCATCCAGGATGATTGAATTTCCCGAGTTGTCCCATTGATCCTGTCGACAAATTTGGTCACCTAATCACTTGAGGAGCTGCTTCAATCTTCTAGTGTATGCTGTTCCTCGCAAGCATCGCCCAGCCAGCGGAAGTTGAACATTATACATTTATCAGCATTTTTGATGAGCTAATATTCACATGCTTTCTATTTTGCCGCTTCAAAATTTTGACCAAATTTGTCTCGCTTCACTTGCTGCCTCTCTTTTTGTGAGGGGCCGTTCTTTCACCCGCGTGCTCCAAAGCCCATTCAACCGAGCGACGGATCCCCTCATCCTGATCTACCAGTGGATGGTACCCGAGTCTCTCCTTTGCCTTTTCGATCGAGAAGATGCATCCATTCTTCATGTACTCGATATTTTGTGCGCGCAATTCCGGCTCCTTCTGCCCCAGCGTGAATATAAAGTAAGCCCATTCCTCACACACTGCCGGTACCGTCAGTAACCAGAACGGTAGGACCCTGATCTGACTTGGCGGTGTCTGATCCCCGGCCGCTGCCCAGATCTTGCGGCACAGGTCCCAGAAGGGAACTTGAACATCATCAGATATGAAAAATGCTTCACCGTCCACCTTGGGTGCTTTCGGATCATCCTTGCCATGGAATAAGGCCTTTGCGGCGAGGACGTGGGCGTGAGCCGCATTTTGAACATAGACAAAATTGAAAAGCTTAGTATTGTCCCCAATTTGTATGATCTGCTGACCTTGACGAAGTCTCTCCAGAGTGATCTCGATCAAGCGACAGTGGCCCTCTCCAAAGATCGCCGGGACTCGCAAGCTCAAAGTCATAAGAGACGGGCTATTCGCCTTGAGCACCATTGTCTCAGCTATAGCCTTGGTTTTGTTGTAAGGGTATGTCTTTGAGGACTCGGTCCAGACTTCGGCATCATCTTCCGTGAGCTCTTTGCCTGTTTGTCTCACCACTGAGTCTGTAGAAGTGTAGATGAGAGCCTCTACTGCCTGATTCTCTGCTGCGCATTGAAGCACGTTCTGAGTGCCACCAATGACTACTTCTCTGAGTACGTGCTCCTTGGCGGTGTAACCAGGATAGCTGAGGTGCACAATGATCCGAGGCTGTATCTTGGCAAGTAAAGAGCGCAAAGCATCTACATCCCTAATGTCTCCAGCATGATACTCAACAGTGGGCAAGCAATTCTTTGTAGGATCCCGGCTGAAGACGTGGACACTTGTGATTCCGGGGTCATCCAGGAACTTGCGAACGACGTGCGTTCCGAGGAAGCCACATCCACCGATAACGAGAACAGAGCCAAGCTGCTGGGTAGGTTTTGTTGATTCCATTGGCTGAGATGCGTCAAGAAAACACAATCAAAGAGGTACAGATTGAATTGCAATGAGTGGAGGCGGCTGTAGACAAAAGTGGTTCCAAATTACCGCAAGGGAGGCTTTCTCCACCCGTAATTAAGTATGCATTGGAAAGAGTTGTTGATAGATATGATAAGCGCGTGACTCCGTATGTCAGCCTAAGGCAAGGCCGGAAATAGTGAAGCTTGCGAGAAAACCGAAAGCCTCGCCTATGAGAAGTTTTCGTTCGTCTGTAAGCAGGTAGCCTTGCCGTGTACCTACAAGCATTACGGCCGAAGACGATTCACGAGACTTCCGGCATTTCATCCCGGCTCCGAAGCCTCGGAGCTCGAAAGCCCAAGCGCTCGAGGGAGAGATGAGCACAGTGGAAAAGAGCGCAGGCAAGTGGACGTAGCTATATATATTCTCCTCCGTGATCAAATAAAATACAGCAGGTGTGAGGTATGTTGTATGTTACAGGCTGCAGGTTGCAAGGATCCCATCCCGGATTCACAATTTCACAGACACCAAGAAATAACCCCAGTGCCAGATTCGGACCCTCAGACAGTCGCATTCGCCGTCGATTAGCGGCGGCCTGCAGTGCTCGTCATGGGTAGAGCTCCCTTGCAAGAAATCCCCAAATCTGGTAGCGCTTTGCTGCTGCATCCTTCGCATCGTCAGCTGACTGCTGACTGCTCCGATGAATGGTTTTAGAGCTGCATTGACAGGCTGGCAAAGATGACAGACAAATTCAACAGTACGGCCGACGGTCCATCTGACTGCACAGCCGGTCATCATTCTGTCAGAGCTTGAAACCTACCAATAGCGGATCAGAGCATGTTCAACATCTGTATGAAAGACTAAGTGAACCCAATCAAGTGGCAATGACTTCCATTTTGTCCTGTCGACATAGTAAGGTTCGGGGAACCGGGTTAAGCACTACCAACCTCGTTGCAAAGAGTGTCATCTCAGACTTTTGAATACTTTTGTGTAGCTGTAGCGAGTTTAGTATTTCCATACAAAAGAACTCACAAATATGAGACGCACATGCATGGAAAGGACTAGACACGTTTGACAGTTCGCTCGCTGCTCATTGCTCCTTTTGGTAGATTCATAAATGGCGATTTCCGTGATTCTATAATGGCTGTCAGAAGGAGGCTTGATCAAGGCTATGATAGTGACGAATACAAATGGCGATAGCATACAGGCTCCTTCGCCCGTCATCTCCATCCCCAAAGCTCTGGATTCTATTCCGGCCATATATCTATTCGTGAGCAGGTGTCAACTTAGGCGCGCGCCAGCCTAGTTTTAAGAGCGACAATCCCGCTTGATAGAGACCAATCAATATTTATTCGGTAGCATGCATGCATGTATGCATGCCAAGGCGACGCGCAAGCTTCGACACAGCCTTCTATGCCGTCATCCTGATCATATATTTTGTTTACTACATTTTGACTCACCCTTCTATGCGCTTCGAGATGTCAAATTGTGATGTACAAAGTTAAAGATGACGGCTGCCTCATCCCGCCCTTCTCCGTCCTAAGGCTCCAGGGTGCCAAATGATGAGCAATAAGCATTTGCATGCTTGAGAGGCTGGACGATCAATCACCACCGCATCGTCAGCGCCGCACCTCACAAGGATCTATTGAAAGACCCAACAAGGAATGCGTCGCCAGGACTACACAGTGGGATGGATCTGTGCGGTACAGACAGAGTTCGTGACAGCCTGCGAGCTGCTAGACGAGGAGCACCCTTTGCTACCAACCGACTCCCCTCACGACGACAACGCCTACACTCTCGGTCGCACTGGCGATCACTATGTTGTCATCGCGTGCCTTCCGAAAGGGAGGTACGGTATCGCCTCCGCTGCCAGCGTGGCTAAAGATATACTACGCAGCTTTGAGTCCATCCGCATCGGATTAATGGTCGGCATCGGAGGAGGGGCACCCAGCGGCAAGCATGATATCAGGCTTGGGAATATCGTGGTCGGCTGTCCTATCAAGAAGGAGGGTGGTGTGGTTCCCTATAACTTTGGTAGGGCGGTTCAAGACCAGATATTCGAGCGAACTGGGTCCTTGAATTCGCCACCAACGGTTCTCTTGACCGCGTTGACCAAGCTCAGCGCATATCATGAGAGGAAGGGCAGTCATATCGCCGAGTCTGTTCGGTCGATGATAACCAAAAATCCAAGATTGCGAGAGAAATATCAATATCCAAGCGCAGAACACGACAGGCTATACGAATCAAGCTATACTCACCGTGGAGGTGATTATAGGTGTGAGATCGGTTGTGGCAATGCATCTCCGCCCCTACTCCAACGACCACGGCGTGAACTTGACCCGGACGAGCCGGTGGTGCATTACGGCCTCATTGCATCAGCGGACAGCCTAATGCAAGACGCAGTTGCTCGGGATCGGCTTATTAAAGAGCATGATATCTTATGTTTTGAGATGGAATCAGCAGGGCTCATGAATGATTTCCCGTGCGTTGTGATCCGAGGCATCTGCGATTACTCGGACACGCACAAGAACGAGGAATGGCAAGGATATGCGGCAGCAACGGCGGCATCGTATGCGAAGGAGCTTCTCAAAAGCATACCTAGAAGCGGGGTGACCGAACGCAGACTGGCGTTCGATCAGGTCTCAAAGGCCGGTGAGTCTGGTACCAGATCGGGGTTTGACTAGGGGTAAGAGACCCGTCATCGTAAGATTAAGGAGAAAAACGGAGGACATACCACGAGAGGGTGTTAGAAGAGAAGGCTGTAAGAGGCGAGACTAGGGAAATAAGGTTCCTACTTTTTGCTTGGGTCATTCGGAGAACCGACGAAAGAATTCTTTGATCGGAGTGGCTATAGAAAATCAATGTTGTCTCGGTATCAGCTTTGGAGATATTCATGAGCTCAAGAAAACCTAGCGACCTCTTGTACTGTGATTCAACATCCTCCCTGTTGTATGATCGTTGAGGTGGAATGTGTTATATCTGATTTAGATCGGTTGGAGGAAGTTGATCATTGTGCCTCAAAAGCTGATATGTATCGAAACAGGACGATCTCAACCAAAGAGGCCCGGTCTTTCAATCTCTGCCGAAAGCGCTACTCGATCTATGGGTCATCATCGGATCCAAGAACAAGTCCGTATTCAACAAGAGCTGTTATTGTATGGTCCAGAAGGCATTTCATGATTGATATGCTAAAAGGCAATGTTGACAGGAAGCAGAAAAGTATCCGACCTTGCCTTTATCGTTCCCTCCCTTTCGGCTGGCTTTGTAAAGGTCACGCGCGGTATCGACCAATTTCGACGGGAAGTCGCGAACGTCCCCTTAATGATGGTCTCCATTGCCGAACAATGTAGCACGATTAGCTCTGCCATAGCTCGACTCCAATCGCTTCATCTCCGGGATGCTACGGTTTTCGAAGCCCAGCGTCATCGGCTTATACACATTTTAGAGAGTATAATGATCGGCTGCAAGGGAACGCTTTCCCTGATCGAGGAATATATGACTGATCCTTGGGCGTCGAAAGAAGTGTCTCTTGATGGGAACTCTGAGCTGTCGAAGCCCGCAGCAACTGCAGTTCCCATCTGGGAGGGGGAGGAAATAAGTGAGCTTCTTTCACAACTTAGAGGATATCAAAAGAGCCTTTCCAAGCTGCTAGATTTTTCTGAAAGGTAGATCAACACATGACTAGTAACTCTGTTGAATTGTATAGCTGATTGTTTTGTTAAAGACAGTCTATCGACCAAATGCGTGGGCACCTCGTTAACCAAACGGCTGTGATTGATGACTTGTTAGAGCGTTCTCGCAGATCCTGGAATAGAAAACCTCCTTCGAAGTTGGCTTCGTCTAACTCGCTCAGATCCAGCATTCTAAGTGATCGTAATGAATTTTCGACTACGCCCTGGAGTTTGGATCACGGAAATACCGAGCCTCCTGCAACGTCATTTCCATTTGATCATGAGCTCAAAAACTCCAAGGTGTACAGAAAGATTATGTTAGATAGTGTGCGAAGAAAATCTGTACAGGGTTCCTCCATGCAGCTGCTTGACGAAATCAATGCCGCTAGCCCAAATCTTTCAAAGGAACATCCGATGGGCCAGATGTCGATGATAGATACTCTCCATAATGCCGCAACCTCCGTTGCATCGGATGTGTCTGACGAGGTCAAATCAGCCGCATCAACTCCAAAGCCGCGTCGATCCTTTGCCAACAATAACAGACTTGAGGAATCCTCATTATCTGTTACTGCAAGGCCTCGAAGTCTTCGGAAGGTAGTGCCAAATTTTTCTCGTCGAGCGGTATTCCCACCGAATTCGTTACAGTCATGTGCTAGATCTGACGCAGAAAATGCATGTCAAGCTCCCATCCTGGAAGATAGCCATCCATCGAGCGCGGCATCAATTCCTCCATGTAATGCCAAGAAAATGGTTAATGAACATACATTGGCTTTTGAGGAACCTATACCGCGAGCAGAAGCTCCACGGCTTTGCAAGATTTTACTTTTTGGCAGTGGCGCTGTGGGTAAATCGCCATTAGCGCTTCAGGTATGTAGATGGACGCGAGAAATCGAATCGCTCAACTGATTTCAAACCAATAGTTTGTCTCTTCGCATTTTTTTGTAGAAAATGAGTATGACCCAACTATTGAAGACACATACTGGAAACGGTGTTTGATCGATGAGGAGCTCGTCGATTTAAATATTACCGATTTCTCTGGGCAATTGGAATATTCAGAGCTATGGGCACAACACGTTAGTACCTGCGATTGCATCTTGCTAATATACAGTATCACATCACGCCTTTCATTCCAAGAGATTCGCACGTTCCAGGAGCACATTTGCCGCATCAGAAACGATGAGCACCTTGCCTTTGTTCTAGTTGGGAACAAATGTGATTTGGCTGATGAAAGAGAGGTTTCATCGACAGAAGGTTATGATTTGGCTAACGAAATTGGGTGTCCGTTCTTTGAGGCATCGGCCAAGCAAAGAGTGAACGTTGACGAGACATTCCATGAAGCAGTCCGTGAGACACGTCGAAGTGGTGATAATTTTTTTGACTGGATCCTCCAGACGTATGGCGACCTCCCAGCAGCGCCGTCTCCAAAACGCCCTCAGTCTTCGGAAATGGCCTTTCTGTCTCGAAATTCCAAGTGTTTATTGATGTGAAGATATCCTTTCTATGGCTTGGTGGCTAAGAATATGCGATTAGTCAAACAAAATGTGAGAATATACCGACTTCTGTAGGAATACTTTCATTGGCGAAAGAGGAACAGTGTTGCAATACTTTTCTTACCAATTCACAGCTGTCAGCCAGAGAGGAAATTCTCGAATGGCTTGAGTCGCTTCGTTCTAGCCTAATTGGGAGTACTAAATGAAATTCTGAGACCGCCCTGGAGATGCCTGGAGGCTAGATTTGGAGACATGAGGGAGAGTGCCAGGGGTCGACGACTCATTCAAGACTTTAACGCCATGATCGGTACCCAGATAATGGTAAAATTGTCCGAAGGCTGGATTTTGCGCTTTTTGGCCTTCCATGGGGTGTAGAAATCGAATCACAAGCAGGCAGCAACTCGAGTAACACGAACCTAGAAAGCGTGGCCTATGGCAACTCAC
This sequence comes from Parmelia sp. 050094, assembly GCA_018257885.1. Lineage (NCBI taxonomy): Eukaryota > Fungi > Ascomycota > Lecanoromycetes > Lecanorales > Parmeliaceae > Parmelia > Parmelia sp. 050094. The sequence goes on from JAEUBB010000004.1 coordinate 109,984, forward strand.
AGACTACCTAAGCCTGACGAGAGAAATGATGCTGAGCAAGGTGCATCCATTTACGTTGATGAGCATGAACAATCTAGCAGAGGAATTGGGCAGTCATAACAAAGATGATGAGAGAGGATTGAGGAAAGGGATGTTTGCGAAAAAGCGGATGTCTGTGCACTGCGGTTGCAGTGGCTCTGACGGCCGACAGACAGGTTTTGTATGTAGCTAACAGCCAATCTGGATGATAGCATGGAGAAATTCTCACCTTCATGGCCAGCTTTATAAGGGACGCGCAAGGGTGGACCTCGGGAGGCCACAGGCAATTGAAAGGTGATCGGTTCATCATTCTTCCGCTCCGAGCCTGTGTTTTTGATAGGTTCAGCCCTAGATGCCAAGACCAATCGGGGCTAATTAGTAAGATCTCCTGACGGCTGACGGCCACATTGCATCGCGGAACAGCACGAGCCATTCTATTTTCCACTTCTCTCATCATCTCATGGCCTTCGCCTTCACCGTCCCCAACGTCTCTACCCACACAATACCAACCCCCTAACATCCACACCAAACCCACCCTCATTCCCCACTCACCGACCCCCCACATCACCAAGGAACTAATTCCTCCACCACCAACAATTCCCTCACTCGCCATGGCCTCCAGAATTCTCGCCCCTTCGATGCGCGCTTTCCGCCAGACGCCAACACCATCCCTTCTCCGCCCCTCCAGAACATTTCGATCCTCCGCCCACCTTCAAGATGCGACTGCCACCGCCATGCCTGTGCGGAGGCCCGTTGGCGCTTTCAGAGGAGGGTGTGTTGTCCCCCTTTCCCCCTCCCCGCCTGCTCACGGTTTCAACTCACCTCACATTTATCCATCTATCCTCGTGAGACCCCTTTCAAAACAGCAATTGACTGACTGGGTCCTGTTTGCGCTACAGCATGTTCGGGTTCCTCCTCGGCTCCACGCTCGCGGGCGCGGGCACCTACTACTACATACTGGAGGAATACAAGGTGTCGAACGAGCTGCTCACAGAGGACATTTATGTCAGTACAACACGAGATTCCGTTGACGATTTGTACGAGCGTGTGGCTGTTTAGACGCGTGCGGGCGTTCTTGTGGCTTGTTGAGAGGAACGCGTCTGCGCTGCTGCATACACATTCACATACAAACATATACATGCATGCATATAGGGGGCGGATAGACCATGATAGACGACTGTACGGATACGATGGGGCGCATGCGTTACGCATTTTGCTTTCAGCGGGGTTAAAAAAAAGGATACATCCAGGCGGTAGTAATGGGAGACTCCCGAAGCATGCACATGGCATTAGATAATGGAACAGGCTCTCGATAGACGTTTTCAATAAGATTCATCTTTTTCTCCCCCAACATCGTTCGGGAGACCACGAAGCTGATTTGTCTTGCTTTTACGCAGGCGCTTCAAGCGGCGGTGCAGAAGATCCATGCGTATGTAGCATCGTTGGAGGAAAAGATGGATGCGATGGAGAAGAGGAAAAAGTGAGTTGTATGTTTGTGAGGGATGGGAAAGTGTTAGACAACGGAAGAGAAGGGGGAGGGAAAGGACGGGAGAAGAAACTTTGCGGGGAATTGTAGAGTTGGATGTTCTGAAGCAATGCATCTCTCTACTCGGGCCATTTGTATAAAAGCATAGGTGAAGGGAGTTCAAAGCAGCGTCGGCATATCAAGTCTGTCTGTCTCATCGGTCGCAGGCAGCAATCGCAGCCGAGAGACGAAATCTAACAAAAGAACCATGAAACCGAGCCAAGAATGACAATTCATCATCTTGGGCAGTGTCAAAGTACGCAACAGTAAGACCACAGCTCGCGGAGCATTCCAACATCGTAGTTCAGGCCGGGGATGGTTGGCCTCCAGTTGGATATCTGGTGCTATTTCTGGGAGGGACGGGGCCACACTTTGGTTTCGCATCTCTAATTCTGTCGACTCGGTTTCGCGTGAGCATACTGGCCAAGGGATGGTGGATTGGAAGTGGTGGCTGGTGCGTTACGGGCGAATGTGTTCACATGAAGAAGATAATGAGCTTCTGTTATTTTCCTTTATAGAAAAATTGTGAAGACGAATATGGGGCCATCTGAGAAGATGGTTATCGGTGAATAGTGTAAAGACAAGGGGCATTAAAGCGAGCTCAGCGTCTGTTGGCGCTGGTTGTTCCGCGATAGTGATATTTGTAGAAGATTTTGTTGTCGTAGAAGGTCATTTTAAGACTTTCTCGAGCAAGGATGCAAGAGTGATCAATCTATCCAGGCTCCTGGCAAGCGGGTGGGCCGATACGTCCCTTCAGCGCGGGCGGATTTGATTCCCTTCTTTTCAACTCGACGGGCAGCCCTGGAACGTGCTAATTCGATCATTTGCTGCCATCTCTTGTTTCTGTCCGGCTTATATGAGGATCGACCGCAGCGAGCGGACCATTCAGGAATGAGAAAGGGCCAAGAATGCTCCCATCCCCATTCCCAATAACGCCGTGTTTCGTACCGACAGATCATATGCCTGAACTCGTTACATAAGAGACTTGCAGGAGCTTCAGGATTGATCCACCAGTCCCACTCAACACTAGGCTCAGCGAAACAAAAGAATAGCTTGCGGTCGAGATTTGTCCAACGCGCAGGTTGGATGCACTCATAGTCTGCATGCAGATTCATCTCCGTTTCTAGGTATCTAGTCACGTCGTGTCCTTCAGTTGCCAAGATACTTAGCCAGGCTCTAGCGATAGGTGCTCCTTCTATGGGGTCGTAGACGCACTTGAACAGCTCATCAAGCAGTGTCAGGTTTGGACATCGCTCAGTCGGCGAAAGCTCAGAATTCCTCTTCTGTGGCTCATGCACGCGATGTAGATCTGCACTCAAACGAACTATCTTTCGCATGAGATTCGTCCATTCTGGGGCATTCAGCGAAAACGCCTGGACTGCTGTTAGGAGAGGCTTGAGGGGCAGATGGCACCAGTCGAGCTCTTCCGGATACTCATCCGGTGAGAGCATGCATTCTAGGCCTTCGGGTGGACCAATGTAGCACGTTGAACATTCGTCTACTTCATTTCCCGTCAAATCCCTTTGGCTTGTAATCAACAACCGTATGACGGTCTCAGCGCAGCTGCTTGATTCATCCGCACAATTGGAGAAAATGTCGAGGGCTTTCCTTCCAGATATATCCGCGTGACCAGGATCGGCGCCGAGGTGGATGAGTAGCGAGCAAAGTTCTATGTTGCCACTCTGGCAAGCACTATGGAGCAGAGTCCATCCGTCCCAGCTTTGAGCTGAAATCGGAACCTTGTTACGAGTCAAGGCAATCTGAAACCCTTCTAGATCACCTTGACTACAAAGCTCGAAAACTGCTGAGTCGCTTGGCAGTATTGGATAATAGCGTAGGGACCTTGATACACGACCGCCATTTCTCTGTTGGCATACTTCAATAGCTGTTTGAAGGAATGAGGGATGTATAGTGAAAATCTTTTCTTCACTAACTGGCGTCTCTTCTTGTTGCGTTACACGTAGGGAAGCAGTCTTAGTCCTGACGAACGCAGACCCAAACAAGCCCCAGTAGGCGAGCACAATCGATTCTCTGCACACAACCTCGTCGATGCGTCTCTTCTGATTGGGCCATCCGCAACCTAACAAAGGTCTCATGTGCTGGAGTTGCTTATTTTCGACAAGTGTAGCATTGCTAGTGCTGACTTGGGCCTGAAGCACCCCTGAGGCAGCCGGCATACTAGCGGGATTCTGTCGAGAACTGACAATACTCATTTGATGCAAACTGGGCTCAGGTTATCTCTGCTGAAATACGGGCAGACTAATGCTGAACTCACTTTAGCTGGTATGCACTAAGAGCAACGGCGGTATTCAATGCTGTAAGATCCCTTTGAATACAACTTCTATATTTGTCAAGGTCGTCCTTCTTCACTACTGAGCTGAGAGCCGCCCATGCAGCCCGATGTTTACCTTCATGACGAAATCTCTTCTGTAATCTGTGCACTAAATTGCCAAGTTTTGTCACGTTTGACTCGCAAATGCGCACAGCGTACTCCATGATGTCTGTAGAGCCAGGAAGATCTTTGTATTTGCCTTGCTGCTCGATCAAATCCGTCACTTTGTTAAGAGTGAGATGAAGCTGTTCCAGACTAGAACCTAAATTTGATAGCTCATCTGGCGCCTTCCGTATGCTCTGAACGAATCTGCTGGCTTTCTTGACGGTGCTCACCAGTTGAATACCTAAGGATACAACTGCAATAGCACTACCTGCTACCTCCATGCTAGATGAAATTTGGAAAAGAGCCTGGTGAGCTCAGACTTGCAGTTTTGCTTTTGCCTTCACAACGTCTGAGGTGCGCGCCGTCGTACGACCTGACTAGAGCGGAAAGGAGATGAAGTCCGAGCACAAAATAAGTCTTAGTTCAAACCTGACTATACTGATACCTCGTCCTATTGACTGACACCTTCTGTGCTTAAATATCAAGGCAGACAAACACTCTGACTTACATATCAGACTGACGGGCTGACCACTCTCTTAGTATGTTCTCGAGAACCGTTCTCACGATTTTCAGGTCGCGGTCTGGATCAACTTGCCAATTCGAGACCGCAATCCGGCTCGCTGGACAATCATCCCACATGGTTCCTGACACGTAAATTTTGGAGCTCGCGTTGATTTTTTTCACAAGCATGTCATTCAGTGCTTTGTCCTTGGCTCTGAAGAGCACGATCACGAACACATTATGGTGTATGGTGGCTCTGTCAATGTAGACATCCTTAGGCAGAAGTTCGAAATACGCTTGATCAAAGAGATATGCAGCCACGGCTCGTGCGAAGCGGATTTGCCTCTTGAGCATGTCTGCATACCCTTCACGACCGTAAGCCATTAAAGTCGCATAGACGGGTAGGCCTCTGAAGCGTCGCGAGTTCTCAATGCCAATGTTCAATGGTGACTGTATTGTGTCCGTGGCTGCATTTTTGGTGTTCAGATAGGCGGCATTTGGATTCCGAAAGACTTGCTGAGCAATGCTGGGCTGACGACAGAAAAAGATGCCACAGTCATAAGGAACATTCAAGAGCTTGTGGCCGTCGGTAGCAATCGAATCTGCTAATGTCAACCCCTGGGCACCTTGCGCTACGGTCTCGAATTCCGGCAATCCATCGAGAAGTCTCGCAAATAGCCCAAAAGCTCCGTCGACGTGCAACCAAGCGCCATACCTATCGCAAAGCTTCCTCAAGGCTTGCACTTCCGCAAGACTATGGGTTGCGAATAAACCTGTGTTGACCTCGCCACACGAGACCACAATAATCGAGGCACTGTTTTGATGGCCCAACTCCAGTCGTTGTTCTAAGCACTGCAAATCAAAGGTGACTTGGCCATTCGATGTTCCAACATCATGAACACAAGCGCGGCCCAGTCCCAAAATACTCGAAGCTTTGAACAGGGAGGAATGTGCCATGGTGGTAAATATGTTGACTTCCTCCACGCCCGCTACACGACAGGCTTTGAGCAAGCCAAGCGATCCAACGCTCCCTTCCGAGTCAGGCCGTAGGCGGCTCTTGATGCGTTCATTGAGGATATACTCGCGGCCGCAGGCCAGTCCAAGAACATTACTAGCCGTGGCTCCTGTGCTGAAAGTCCCTGACCACTCTTTTTGATCGAAACGTAGGACGTCCATCAGGAGCCGGAGTGCCTTGTCTTCAACATTACTGGCCACTGTTTGATCTGGTAAGTGGAATGCAGCATTTTGATCATATGTCGAGACTAAATTATCTGCTATCTTGGCTGCTGGCGTAGTGCCTCCAATAACAAAGCCGTAATAATTTGCTGATAGGCTTGCTGCGTTGAGGCTGGGAGCAATATCGTGTAGAAGATGATTTGTTGTCTGTTCTATTCCTAGGCCATGCTCTGGCAACTTCTCAAGGAGAGCAGACCTTGCGTTCTCCAGTAATGACGATTTGGGTAATAATGGAATGGACTGCTTCTGCAAGATTTGCAGCGAGTGGGTGTAGGCATTTTCCAAACAAGCAATGTCCTTATCATCCTCCATGATTGTCTAGGCAGAGAATTGCTAGAGTATACAAAGAATGTCTGAACCTTGGACAGCAGGAAATATACACACTCCTCTGAGTCATCCTCGTTTAGTCATCAGAGTTGTTCAAAAATCCTGATTCTGGCTAGAGTATGCGATTCACAAGGTAGCATGATACGGAGGAGTAGTACCAAATATCTGAGACGTGAATACTAATTAGTCTTGATGCTAAGTATGTGGTTGATAGATTGAAAACTCAATTGCCAATTCTACCACCAATCGTAATTTCCAAGTCCAATGAGCGTAATGTATCCTGATACAATACCTAGGTTGTAAAGTAACAGGGTGACGTAAGAAGCCTTGGCTGCGCGGCAAAGGCGCGTTTCGTGAAACTTCAGCTCCGATGCTGTCAAGTGGCATCCTTACTGCCCCCATTCAAGGTATGTATCAAGCATCCAGCTCAGGTCGGCGACCTTTACAGGCGAATGCAGCGACAAATTCGACCCTACTTTAATAATGGCCGACGTTGAGGCAGATGTCCAGCACGAGGCGCCGTTGCCAAGTCAAATGACCCACCAAGAGGCCCGGAATGGCAGCGGCGAACCAGGCAATGAGAACGTTGGGTTGGAAGTACCGGAGGAATACCATACAAAACGGAGGCCTTGGTCCTCTCAAGGTTTCAAGTCCGTCTTATCACCATCACCATTGTTTATCGACTCTCGGCGAGGTTCCAAGGATGACCTCAGCGTCGCATCTGATCCTGTTACTCCTAAACGCCCCAATGTCGCTCCTCGTGGTCTGAGTCTGCAGATGCCGCCTAGGGATGTCAGTAGCACAAGTACCGCCAACTTGACCAAGCGCATCCCCGTCTCGCCCAAACCGGAGACAGCTGCATCATACCCTTCACCTTCTTCAGTGCTACCCAGGAGATCCCGAGGTATGGACTTTTCAAGAGCTGCGACAAACCTCCATCATTCTACCCTGGCCGAGTCGTCTCCAGAATCTTCTCCCATTGTTGGTTCTCGAAGCAGCATGATGCCGCGGAAAGGCCTTTTCAGCTCACCTAGCAATCCTAGTGTTCCAGAATCCCCAAACAGCGTACCAAACTCGCTTTGGTCTACAATGGTAACTGGGGAGAAGACGGGACTCTCAAGTTCCGTGAGTAGCTCTTGCATGATGGAGTACGACTCGGGCAGCACATCCTCAGATGGAGATGAAGTGATGGACAATGGAGAAGACGATGACACTATTCACATGACACCACATATCATTCAGTCCGGGAACGGGTTCGGCAATCCTTTTGGCTCAGTCGCGTCAAGCCCTGGTGGAGACGGGATCGGGTCATTCTCTCCAGCAGCTTCCAAATTGATGAGTTACCAAAGACATCGCGGGAAGCCTCGGAAGAAGAGAATGAGCTCAAGTAGTGCGAGTGGACAAAGCTCTTTACATAGTCCAGGGCCTTCCTCCCCTCCCCTGCTGAGAAGCATCGAGAGCAGTCTGAGCATAAATGGAGGATACTTCCTTGACGAACCGTCAAAGAAAGAGATAAAGTCAAGGAGAGAAAGCCTCAGCCTGGGCACGAATGAAATGCAGCTATCTGATACGGAGCAAAGTGATGGTGAGGGACTTCTCCGAATGCATTCACATGAAGGCGTGCCGATCCCAACGCCTGTAACACCAACTATGGATGGTCGGAGGAATGTCATTCGGAGGACAGTAACACGAAGGGGAAATATGCTGGTATGTCTAATTTGTGTGATAAGCACAGGTTACCTTCTAAATTGCATTTTGGCCATATGCTCATGCGATTTGCAGCCAAAAACTAAGAACTTTGCGCGCATCCATGCTACACTTCTTGAAGAAGGAGCGCCCATCGATAGCGAAGTCCGGAGAGAAGCCGAAGTGATTCGACAGGTTCGGGAGAGTGATGCCAACAATGACATAAGTCTTCATCTCTCACAGCCAAACACCGCAGCATCCTCGCCAAATCTCACAGCCACAGCTGGTCCTATGGATAGTCTCGAGAACATTTCTGAAGACCCGTCGATGAACTGCGAAGAAAATTTCAGTCGACGCTCCTCAAGCTCATTTTCACATCAAGCCATCAAGAACTCTGGAGGCTCAACCTTCTGGAACAACTTTGACGAGCGGATGCGGACACCTCCACCACCGATCATACCGCGAGAGAGCCCCTCTTGTATAAGTGACGATATGAACATGGACACTCCAATTGGCTCTCTGCAGTCTTCAACTGCACAACAGATAAGTTCAAGGCCATCTATCTCTCAGGAGTCCCTGGCATCTACGACTCAGGTCACCGTTTTCGAGATGCCGAAGAAAGGCAACAACAAGCGCATGAGGGACGACGATTTTGATCCAAATTACTTCAAACGCCGCGCGGTCTCACCAGGACTGGGTCTTCAGAATAGCCCAATTCTCCCTCAGTCACCTTTACAGCGCGATGGTGGCTGGTGGGGCACGCCAAAGAGCAATCGGGAGGTGCCTAGCGTTCACGTTTCTGGGGACAGGGTGAGCAGCAACGGCAGCAACGGTAGCATGAATGGGCCCGGGGGACCTTCGAAGAGGGTTGGACTACAGGGAATGACTGACACTCATGACGGTTTGATGAATATGAGCATTGAGTGACCGGTCGAGGAAGGTATATAGCGGCCATCTGCTTTTATTTTGTTACTAGATACCCCATCCGCGACATGTTTTTGAACCATGCAATACAAGGCCATTATTACCAAGATCATGATCTCGATTTTTATGACTATGGCGCTGCTGCGATCGTGGGTTCATAGTTCATTTAAGTGGCACCCGACTTGCGTATTTGGTAGTCCGTAGATAAGTATATGTTGTTTTCCATCCTCATTCCCATTTTCACCCGCCTCTCCTTTGCCCATGCGCCACAAACAAGACTCCAAATAGATCTCCTAATAGATCTTCTGGCCCACGATGGCCTCAAACGACCTCTCAGCGGTCTCCGCCTTCATCGAAGGCGCCCCGCCCGGAGAGGTATGCCCTCAACCAACGTGCCACACCAACACCATCTGACACTCCCCCTCAGCTCGCAGACGTAGTAAACGGTAACACCATGACCCCACACCTATACACCGAGTATCCGCCCCTCACACCCATACAGACATCAAATCCCTAACCGAAGACGACCCGACCCTCCTCGAGAAAGCGCGCCCCGCGTTCCAAAAGTACAACGAGGAGCAATTGGCCACGGTCAAGCTGCCCGGCAGTGGGAAGAATGTCAGACACACCTATCCATCTCTCTATATCCACATTGAAGGGACTAGAGAAACAGAGTCTGACTGCGGGAGCCTAGGTCCTGATAAGCTCGTACAATGCCCTCGACGACGGGCGGTACTTCGACGTCGAGAGCCAGAGCTCGTTTGTGTTTGACCATGTGACGCAGGTACGAACGGCGCGGCATGCTTTGTTGAACGCGAGCTTGGGGAGAGGAAATAGAGGGGAAAGGCTAACGGGAAGGTAGAAAGCGTCGGACGTGCAATCGTACGCTTTCGAGTCCGAGCATACAACTCTCATGTATGTCCGCCCCGATTTCCAAGCATATCTCCTACACATCTGTCAAGTCTACCAACACTAACTCCCCTTTTTTCCTCCCCAGAACATCCCTCACCAAAACCCTCACCCTCCACGCCCGCGAACATTACCCCACCTCCACCCACGCCGTCGTCCCCGCCAACGACTCCCTCGCCATCCTCCTCGTCTCAAACAAATACTCCCCCTCCAACTTCTGGAACGGCCGCCTCCGCACCAGCTACCTCTACCATCCAGCCACCACGACTCTGACCGGGACGCTGAAATGCGACGTCCACTACTACGAAGACGGCAACGTGCGGTTACAGACCACGAAGACGCTTCCGCCTACCACGATAGCCGCTTCCGCAAGCGAGATTATGAAGGCGATTGCGAGGGTAGAAAAGGGGTGGCAGGAGGAGATGAATAGGGGTTTTAGCAGGTTGAGTGAGGGGGAGTTCAAGAGTCTCAGGAGACAATTGCCCGTTACGAGGCAGAAGGTGGAGTGGGAGAAGGTGACGAGTTATCGGGCGGGCAAGGAGATTGGGGGGAGGCGGTAGAGAATGAGGAAGTTGTGCATATGCTATTATTGTGGAGTGGGCTCAAAAGTGGTCCACATCAGTCATGAGACGCTAAAACGCTTCAAAAAATAGAGGGCTCTGTGGCCCCAACGCCAGCCCGATGCAAAATGTCTTTCCGGAACCGTTCCCAAGGTCTCTCTTCCAAAGCCCTCGGACGTAACCCAGCCTACCACATGTCGAACATCATCGTGCAACAGCTCTCCCATAGAATACCAAGTACGCCTGCTCATTCTGAAGCCTGTTCTCCGGCTTCAGCTTATTGGGATCGAGATCGGTCACCCTTTCATCGTCGAACTTGCGCCAAATGTTGCCTCTCGCGGCGTCTCTGACCAGCGATATATAATGACCGCCGTTTCCCGAAGTGCCCAAGTGTCTCATGACGGCGTAAGCATCGTAAAGGTAAGGTGGTGTTGTTGCTGCATCTCTAAGGGGCTCCTCTGTCCTTGAGTGATTGTGAGCGTCTTTGGATGCTCGAGGGATCATATAGGGTTCCATGTTGAGGCCAAACAGTGGAAAGCCGATAGGCGTATGGATTTTCTTCGCACTCTGACCTTTTTGCATCTCAAATCGCTTGAAGTGCACCACTAGGACTTGCGGCGCTCTCGTAATGGTAATCTGCTTCGTCGCCTCCCTCTCACATTTGCAATGTGGGCACTTCCATACCTCATCCCCACTAAGTCTCTCTTCTTGGCAGTAGCTGCGCAGGCAATCGTGAATGTCCCAGAGTCGCCTGCCGGAGGAACGTGGGATCTCAACACTAATGCTGTAGAAGGCCTCGTAGGTAGTGGATGTATTCTGACAAGTCGTGCAACGGAGCCGCGAAGCGTGTTGGCCCGCGAAGAGGTCCGAGATCCAGGACTTCTCACGGTGCGTGTAGCGGTTCCACTCTATTCTCGAGACTTTCTGCATGGGCATACGTTCGCGATCCATTTCCTCTTTCAATGTAAGGGGTCGCAGAGGAGTGCGGCTCCAATTCTCGTTCAGGTCTTCGTGCAAGCAATCAACTAGGAAATCAAAAAATTCCTTGGCGTCTTGCTGGCGGTCTACACCCCATTCCTTGTTAAGTCGGGCACAAAAGCTACGCAAGGAGCTTGGACGGATAGCTTGTACATCGTCTTTCCAGAGGCTGCGGATGAGATTGGCATAGATGCCGGGCATGATACCGTTGGAGCCTTTCCAGTTCTTCTGAATCTGGTCCTTCCATTTGTTGTCGAGGAAATAATGCGACAATGGTATAGTGGCGAGAAGGCACTGAATGGTGGCATTCATGTAGCAGGTCACACTAAAGTTGATTAGGCCTGTTCTTGGGAGTTTTAGATAGTGAGAAATGGATCTCGAGGTGTATAGCGGATGCTGTTTGGACGACGATTGTCGGGAAGTGGGAGAAAACTGCGTAGACTCTCGTTCTGACACACCACTGTAGCTGGGCCGTGGGACTGCAGGAGGTGGTCGCGACGGTACACTGGGTAATGATCGTGGCGGAGGCGGCGGTAGTGGTTGTCGTGATAGCGGTGGCGGTGGAGGTAATGAGACCATCATTGACTGCTGTACTGGTGGAACTTCAGGGAACCTTCTCAGAAAGTCCTCATAGGTGTGAATGAACGGTGAGATGGGCTCGTCGTTGTTCGAATCTGAATCTCCGTCGCTTTGAGCGTGTCGATAATCCGCCGGGTCGACCTCCTCTCTCGATGCTGTCTCAAGCCACGACTTCTCTTCATCGGGGTTGAGTGGCTTCTGATCCCTAAGTCGACGCTTTCGCACCTCTAAGCTCGAATTCGCGCTTGCCATAGGGACCCGCCCAATTGGCCTTCCCGGCTTTCTTGACACATTTCGAGATCCAACCAAAGCAGCAGTATTCGAAGTGACTAGTGCTTGAGGGCCCACAAGCTCAGCCCAGGCAGCAAGACCCCCTTTCAGCATTACGGGTGGCCTACGGAGCGGCTTGTATGCGTTGAACTCGTACAGTGTATCATGGAGAGCTCTCAATGAATCAGCCTCAGTCCCTGTGGGAGGGCCGGTAAGGAACCCTGTCGATGATGTCTTTCGATCATAGTAGACAACTAGATCAAATTCGTCTCTCCGCTCGAAAAGAGACAATTCGACTTCGGGCGAAACTACGAGTCGCTCTTCCAATTCTTCGGCCGAAAGCCCTGCTTTTAGACTCAAAGGTTCAACGCACATTATTGATTTAGCAAAAACGTGGCCTCGGTCATAATCTTCACGACTTCGAGCATCAATCAAAAGAACACTGGAAGTCTGGAGACGCTCATAAAGCTCGGGTGCCGAGATTGACGTTCTATGACGCCTATCTGCAGACAGAGTCTGCGTGATTGGACCCTCCTCAAAGCTCGCACTCGATCTGGTAGATTGAGAATAAGTAATTGCCGACGAAAGTTGCCCGGAAAGACGGTTGACAGATTGCGGAGAATGTGAGTCCGTACCGACGGCGGGCATGCTAGTCATGCCGCCGCTTTTGGAAGGATTATAGGCAGGACTTGGTGCTCTTGGTAGTTGTGTCTCTGATACGAGGTTCAGGGGTATTTTGGGAGGCGGTGGAGGAAGTTTTGGAGGCGGAGGGAACGTTGTTGGTTGCATGTCACGCGGCCCAGAAGGCTTTCCAGGCGAAGGCGGCCCTCCCGACTGTGAGGGAACATGGGCTAGCGAAGACGAATCCTCGGAAGATGATGGCGTGTATTCTGTAGGGGAAGGGATCTCGATGAAGCCATTATGTGATATGTTGCCGCGTCCCTCTGCAGGCCCCGTTGGCACTTTCTTTCGTTGCACTCTGAGTTGGGAGAAGCGCTCAGCAAGAGCATCGTCAGAACTAGGGCGAGGAGATGTTCCACGAGAGTTTGATCCGGCTTGAAGTCCCAATGGTTTGGGGCGCACGACTGGCCGGTCCCTTTGCGATGGTGACACCACCTGCGGTTGAGGTTGATATGGCCCCGCATTATGGGGTTTTGCTTGTGTTGATGGAAGGAACAGCTCATCCGTTACTCTCATACTTGTACTTGGGGTGTCCGGCATCGAAAGAGGCCGTTGGTGATCGCTGTAGGGTTGGTCTGTCTCTGCATAAGTTGAGGAACGACGGGAGGTCGAATATTGGTCTGACGGTTTGACACCGCTATGATTATTGTCTTCAACAATTACGTGATATATTTCATTCAACATTTCGTGCTGTGTCGCATTTTGCTGTAAGCATCGTCAGCACTTCTGCATTTGACTCCGAGTCCCTTGGACGCTACTTCGTTTGTGAAGAAATGCACGACTAGTCTCGTCACTGACCTTACGCAAGTTTTTATAGATCTGTTGCCAATCTCCTCGGCCACTATTCACAGCGGGAAAATCTTTGTGCTTTGGTATTATGTTGAGGAGCAGTTCTGAGCCAACAAGGTATTCCACATATGCCCTGTCAGGTCGCTTGAAGCTGACATCGGTACCGACCTGGCCTGTAGACTGCTGCGCGAGGCTCAACAGGGAGCGAAGCTAATTCCTGTAAGTAGAGGTACAGCAAGGGCGTGATTGCTACAAGTAATAGTTTGCTTTAGGGTTGACGTACAGGCAAGCGAGGGTCAATGTTTCTCACGGATGCGTTCGCCTTCCCCTGTAGATCCTTGATGTGTGGAAAACGGGCATCCACTGAACCGATGACATTCATCGTGGACTTGGTGCGTTGAGTATCAATCCAGCTTGGTGAACTTGGATAAACAGCGCTCTGTCGATTCGGCGGCGCATGGGCATTGAATTGTGGAAAGACACGACCCTTCGGAGGTTCTCTTATCGTCATGACAGATAATAAGTTACTTCTCCGTCTTCAAATCACCTGAGGTCCACGATTTTGACACCTGTACCCATAGCGCTCCTCGTAGATGAACGCGGATGGTGGTTGAAAGGGAAAGGCAACGTCTTGAGGGTGTTACGTTTGCCTGCTTCATGGACGTTACCGCGGGTAGAACAGTTCAGCTGTCAAGCATTGTGCTCTCATTTCAAGGCGTTGCCTGGAGGAATCTGCTGTCGTCCTTTGTAGGATACCTTAGGCGTCAGAATGAGAGTTGTGTGTATTTCTTGCTGAATTGACTGTCCCCACGAGGCACCGACATTGACCTCGAATTTACCCGCAGCGGGCGCTATAATTTGCCCCGAAAGTCGTCATGCCAAGACCTCATAGTGAGGCTCAAGTCTCGGTCATCAATCTACAAGCCGATATACATAGTACTTCTGCCTGCTTGTCTATTATCAGGCACTCCCTCTCTCCTGAAGCACAGCCGAAGGCCGAAGGGCAGATACAGTAAATGACCAAAGCGTCCCTCCAGAGTTATTGGCATTCCCTACAAAGTCCGAGATAGACAGCCATGGCGAGTTGGTTTGCATCCAACTCTGCCCTCGATGAGCAGATCGAAAAGGCAACCTCGTCCAGCTTGGAGGATATTGCATTGAATTTGGAGGTCTCTGATATCATTCGATCCAAAAGTGTCCAGCCAAAGGAGGCTATGAGATCACTGAAGCGGCGGATAGGACATAAGAATCCCAACATCCAACTAGCGACTTTGAAGGTAGGCCGTTGAACCCATTAGGCCGCAACTATAGGGTACTGACACAACTTCTAGCTCACAGATACATGTGTTAAAAATGGAGGGTCACACTTTTTGGCAGAGATAGCCTCAAGAGAGTTCATGGACAACCTGACGTCCTTGTTGAAAGCCTATGGTAGTGCGGCGCCGAACGACGACGTCAAAGCCAAGATTCTAGAGCTTGTACAGGTCTGGGCCAGCGGTACAGAAGGTCGAAGTGACGCATCGTATATTGGGGAAACGTACAAGACTCTTCAAAGGGAAGGCTTTCGGTTTCCTCCAAAGGTCGAGATGTCTAGCAGTATGCTCGATAGCAGCGCTGTAAGTGATGCTGAGCCATGAGAAACAGCAAAAGGCTAACCTGCAGGATAGCCACCAGAGTGGATAGACTCAGACGTTTGTATGCGATGTCGCACAGCGTTCAGCTTCACCAACCGAAAGCATCATTGTCGAAACTGTGGGAACGTGTTCGATGCTCAATGCTCTACCAAAACCATAGCTTTGCCGCATCTAGGAATCCTACAAGCTGTGAGGGTCGACGACGGTTGCTATGCCAAATTGACAGACAAGTCTCGCAGTGGACATCTTCCAGAAAGGTCGCTCGCCAAAGGGAATGCAAGCATAATAAGACACCGTAGTCCGATGCAACCCCGTGATGCCCGAGTCGATGAAGGATTTGACGATGATCTGAAGAGAGCGCTACAGATGAGCCTTGAGGAAGTCAAGGGGCACTCTGGTACTGGATACGTCCCTCAATCGCAATTACAAGCACAACGAAAGTCTCCAACAAGTGATCGAACAGTCAAAGCTGCGAAGCCTCCAGAAGAGGAAGAAGACCCTGATTTGAAAGCTGCAATTGCCGCGTCAATCAAAGAGATGGAGGAGCAAAAGAAAAAGCACGCTGCGAATTTGAAGAAGCAAGCCTCAAACAATACGGCAACTCCAAATTCTGACGTGATAATGCCAAATAACAAATACGAGTTGACTCCCGTTGAAGCCGAAAACATCAACCTCTTTTCCACCCTGGTCGATCGGTTGCAGCATCAGCCACCGGGTACGGTTCTAAGAGAGCCCCAGATCCAGGAGTTGTACGAAAGCATTGGAGCTCTGAGACCAAAACTTGCGAGATCATACGGGGAGACTATGAGTAAACATGGTGAGTACCGGTATCTGCTCAAAGCAATCCTTGCTAACATGCTCAGATACTCTCCTTGATTTGCACTCTAAGCTAGCCACTGTTGTTCGGTACTATGACCGCATGTTGGAAGACCGTCTCTCTAACACTTACAGCCAGCATAGCTTAAGTGGCTATGGGGGGAGATCGCATACAGTACAGGCTATGTATCCTATGCTACCTTCGGAAGCGCCAGGTGGCCAAGGCGGAGCAGAGAGCTACTACAACATGAACGGCGCACCTCCACAGGTTGATACATATGCTCCTCCGCAATCGCAATACAGCAAATATCCTCCGCCCCAGTCGCAATATGATCAGCGTGATAGGGTACTCTCGAGTACACCATCTGCTTACGACCAACGCCTGCAGCACAACGGCCAAGCACCTCAACGAGCATCCAGCTTACAAAGCTACCAACACTCGCCAAGTCAGATGCAGGAGCCGTCCTACTACCCTCCCAGCCAATCTCAAAATCACCAGCAATACCAACCGTCACCCATGGAACCGCCTCCTCAGACGCCTGTCATGGAAGATCGAGCTGCAGCGTACTACAACCAAAGCAAAGCGCAGATCTCGCCTCCCCAATCGTATCCGCAGCAGCAAGCAAACCATAACAGCTACGCCTCGGCACCATCTCCAGAACAGAGCCACCCAAGTCTGTCCCAACAACAGCAGACCTATCCAGCTCAACAGCATGCTCTTTCACACGCACCGCCACAACAACAGCACCCGTACTACCAAACACAGCAGACTCCTGTCTTGCAGCCACCACAAAACTACAACGCACCGTACCCATCGATGAATGCATACACGCAAGATTCTTTCCCTGCAGCCCCAAGTCATCAACCGCAACCGAAACAAGTGGAGGAACAGTTGATAGAACTTTGATCGGAAATACCCTACATTGTTTGGCGTATATGGACATGTTTGGCCAATGCAAAATGTACGATAGCGCTGCAATAAGTGGGTAGGCTGGCTAGCTTTTAGGATCCCAATGGATGGGTAGTGAAGTGATAGTATCCGGTACACAATTAGACTGTGTCGATATCCTTCACTCGATACCTCGTTTTGAAGGGTTTAAAATTTACATCTCTTTGGGTATCATCTCTAAGATAGTATACGCCACCTTGTCCCAGAAGGTGCATCCTTTACATTTCCCCTTGTCATCATCACCCCTGAAGAAATCTATACTATCGTGCTTTCATCAAATAAGTCATGTAGAAGATCATCGCAGCACGCCTGATGGTCAGGCGCCTCCATCCTGTAAGTGCTTTCAAAAGCATTGATAGACAACTGTCGAAGAAACGGACGCAGAACCCGATCGACCATGCTTTCCATTGGCACATTGCCCACAACTACCCTTGTAAGTAGCGGCTTGCGCAAGCCCTGTTGTGCGCCAGCGAGAGGGTTGATGCCACTGTGTGGGGCGCCTGCACTGGCATCCAGAGTCTCTGCCAGACCATCGACAAGGGCAACAGGCCGCCAGTCTGATGGCCGATACACGGCGTCTATGGTGTCGGTGACGAAAAGCCATTCACGTAGCTGGAAGTCATCTGGTGCTATTGTCAGTAGGGTATCTAAGAGCTTCGCCGCTTGGAGCACGCATGATGGGTTGTATGTATCATGCGTCTCTGTGGGGTATAGTGACGAGAGCGCGTCGTATAACTCAGTATTGATGATAGGCCAGAATGGTGCCAAGTGCACTGGTGAGATCTTCAGAATCAGCGCTCGAAGAACCATATAAACCTCAGATCGCGTTGTTGATGACGGTGAAGAGGCAGCAGTGGCTGTTATCAGATCGACAACTTTCTCCTGGAGACCGCTTAGATTAACTACGAACATATCGTTATCCGCAGATAGCATCAGCGTAGCTATCCTGCGAAGGTTGAGCTGTGTCTTGCGGTCTGCTTCTAGCCTGGCCGATGACGCTCCAACTCCGAACATGATACCCGCTGACGTTGGGGACAAGAGACGAGACAGCAATTCTGGCATACGGTCCTTGTCTAGGAGAGCCCACTGTCGCAGAATTGGCATCCAACCGTCCCAGACAAAGTCTAAAGAGTTTGTGTGGAAAAATCTTGGGTCATTGAATGCTTCCGCGACGTCTTTTCTCCAAAATTTCGATGCTTCGGGAATTCGCGACATCGTCTTCAGAATGTCAAGTAAACTCCTTGTGATGTTTCGCGGGAATGTTTTCCATCGGAAGGTCGGCGTAAGTACCTGTGTAGATATCGTCATTGTAGCTGTAGCGATTCGATCTGCATCAACGAGGATTCTGGAAATGTTGGGCAAAATCGAAGCAATGATGGCGACAACGTCTTCTGGGTTGTCAGGTCTTCGGAGTTCAGGGAGATTTGAAGGATGGTTGTGATCTTTCTCTTCACTCATGGATAAGGGTACATCTTGAGAAAATGCCAGCGGCTTGATAGTGAAAGAAGCGGCAAGCAGACGAACGAAGAGATCCTGTAAGTACATCAGTAATGCTCTTTAAGAGAAGCTGTCGCTAGATGACTTACTCCAATGTCTCGTCGCATTTTGCGCTGCTCTCCAAAGTTGGTATTGTCAATCTTTTGACCCAATATTGCGGTGAATTCTAGTAAGAGTGGCAAAGTCTGTCTATGAGGTAGCGGGTTGCCAAGAACATCTCTTAAGAAGGTCATACAATCAGTCCATATCTCATCCAGTGCGTCGTCTTCCATGGACCTTGTATACGCAACAAGGAATATAGCGAGGTTCAGATCAGATAGCTCAGAGGTCAAGGTCGACTTCCTTATAGGATCCAGAACATTCGGGTTGGTCCGGCTATACATAGCATTGAATAGAGCTGGGATTGTGTTCTTCGGTCTTGATGCCTCCAGAGCATGCAGCAGATTGAAGACAGAGCTAGATTGCCCCATTTGACCTTCTGATTCTGCAATGTGCCAGAACTCAACAAGAGTCTCCAAGCATTCTAAAGCCTCTGCTGCGAATAGGTGTTCCAATATCCTGCGAGTACGATTTCTTAATCGTACTGACATGTAGTTGAACGATGCAGAGATCACAGCATCCCTTGGCGAGCTCCCTACTCCACCATCTCCCCAGGACCACATCTTAAAGGAAACTCTCACTGCATCTTTAAAGCAGAGCAAGACAGTCAAACGATTGTTAGCCGTGGTTGGCCTCGACTTCTGCGCCTCGGAGGCAAATACACCTGAGACCATATTGCCAAAGAAGCCTTGTACTTGCTCCGGACTCTTAATAGCTACTGAGTGCCCCTCATGCTGAACTAGCTGATCATGACCTCTAGCAAGAACCTGTTCGAGACCATTAAGGAGCGCATTGAGGACAGCGATTGGCTCACCGGTACCATGCGGTGTGTGTGGAGTGCCCGCAAATACAGCTTCCAAGTCTTGAAAGACCGATGCGATGCTTCTGCTGAAAGTGTCGACAAGGGGCATAAGAATCTGAAATGCATTATTACTGAAAAATGGTAAGCAATTATCTAAGAAACGTATCCATTGCTCAAGAACCGGATGGTTATTGGGCGAGCTGATGCCGAATGTCAAACAATCTAACAAAGCCGAGATCTGTATTGACGGTTCAACAGATACGTTGTCTTTCTCACTCTTTTCTGTGGAAACTGATATTTGAGAAGCACTGCGAATAGTGTCACGGGAGGTAGGTCTTCGATGAGGAGTGGACAGGACGTCATTTTTAGTCATTCGGGCTCTTAGAATGATTAAGACAACATCCATCAAGGGCAACTGAAGCATATGGTCAGGACTTTTGACTGACCCGGATAGCACAGCAATTAGAGGATCCTCTAGGTTCATCGCCACTAGCGCTGTAGAGGAGGGACCGAGTAGCAACTGCTTCAAAAGAGATGCTGATGTTTGGCGCAGGACAGAGACCCTGTGGCGAACACCACCGCTTAGCTCCTCATGGTGTTCCTCGAGAATTATCATACATATTCGGGCCAAGTAGGACTGAACCGTCATAGGCGGTTCCTCAACGTCTACCACGACTTTGACCGGGCCTGTCTTCCCAATGTGCTTGTCTCTAGTTGGGTTCGTGTTGCTCAGCTGTCCAGCAAGAGACGCACTGGTGTTCGCTGTGGAACATTTGAGTAGATTAAGGACAGTCTGGAGGTAATATAAGCAGTCATCAACTTCAAGTGAAGCACCAGTATCATCCAAGTTTTGCTCTTCGCTGGCATGTGTATTTGATGATGCTGCATGTGCCAAGTATCGCGAAGCGTCAAGACGATAAATTAGAAAGTCGAGGATTCTATAAGAATACATTAGCTCCTTTTTTATCACCAAGGGGGTATTGAGGACTGACGGTTGTATGCTTGAAAGCGACTGCAGCCAGCTCACAGTAAACATGAAGAGCTCCGTTTTTGGGTCAAACAATGAGTCAAGAAGAAGTAATAACGGTTGTGCTAGTACGATTGACTCCGGGATTCTTTGGGCTGACTGGTTTGCGGCACGTCCTGAGCTCAGACGACGATCAGCTGATGTTTTTGAAGATGAGCCACTATGAGCCCACACTATCGCAAATCGACGGGCACCCTCAATATTAATAGTCTGACATCCATGACCATTGCTATCTTGTAACATCAGAGTAGCAATTGAACCCTCTACAAGTCTTTCATCTGGTGACACGGAGTGAATCCGCCAAAGACCACGGACTGCCTCAACGCTATTTCGAGGCTGAGCTGGGGAAATATAGGTCCATAGACCGGTCAAAAGATTCGGCAGTATTTGCCGTACCCGATGGTCCGAATTCCAAGCGTGAGAAGGGATTGCATTACACATCATCTCAAGAGTAGAGATTAGTACTGCAACAGAAGGAAAAGACGAAATTTTGATGCCATTTGTGACGCCACATGCATCCGAGGCCGTTGAGAGACTGGTAATGATAGGTGCAAGCGTCCCAACTTCAGCCTCTTCATTGTCATCCAGACCAGAAACTTTTACCTTACGTAGGACTTTGTCAAGAAAAGCGACTTCCTTGTCTAAGTAAGCTGCCTGAACGGGACTACCGAGTCCATTGGCAACAACGCGGACGGCATTGTGCAGTAGCAGATCTCTGATTTTCGTGTTGTCAAAGGGTGGCCTTGCGTCCTCTGAGCCTCTTTGTGACATGTGATAGAAGTCCTGGATTTCCTCCAGAATTTGAGGTGTGCTGTCTTTCTGTCGTCCATTACCACGGCCTTTGGACGCTTGTCCCTCTTCCCTCGTAAGGATCTTGGCTGGGATGAGATCAATTAAGTAAATCGCGATATCGAATGCGATATCGACTGCCGGGAACAAGCTTTCTTTAGTGTTGCTCAAGGTTGCATCAAATTGTAGCCGCAAGCTGACGATCAAAGCTAGGGTGACCATTGGTATGTGGATGGCCAACATTTCTTCCTCTCGAACATTGAAGCTGGTAACAACGAAGAGCACAAGACCAAGACGATCTTCAGGACTCAATGAGACGATATCTTGTGGCTTCCGATCTTTAGTCTTCAGTGCTCCGATTACAATCTTCGTCAGCTCCGACCAAATTAGGCTACTCTCGATTGCATCAAAAAAAACATTGGCGCTGCGTATGACTTCCTCGAAAGCTTCCTTGGATGTAGCTAATTTTTGATATCGCCAAACACTTTCCATTGCTGGTAAAAATATTTGGGGAACCACAAGCCCGCCAATCTCCCAACGATCCATAAGAGAGAGACATATTCGGAATGGACGCGCTTTCTCCGGAGGTTTTGAAGAATCATCCACCATCATTTTTAACACGCTAGTGACCAAGGGTGCAAGTCCGTAATGCTCGAAGTATTCTGTCTGAGAAAATTGTAGATTGTAACCTCCTGCTGGTGTAGTTGATGGACTGGCGTCTGGAGAACTCCGAGTACTATCATCTGGCCTTGAAGATGCTTCTGGTCCCAAGAACCACGTCCACAATCGACGGTTCAGACTCATCTCTCTGCGCACCACGACAGCCGCTGCTGCTGAGACAAGTAGCTCCAAGTCTTTGACTACAACCTTCTCACGTAGTACAGCAGAATGCAGTGGTAGATGGGTCACCAAAAGATCCAAGAAGCCTCTTTGGACCAGAAGCTGCTCGTCCTGGAGACCTGCAGCAAAACAGCGAACCAAGAGTCCTGGTTCCGGTGTTGTAACTGCTTCAATATGGGGTGGAAGCTTCCTGCTAGTAGCCGGATTTCCAGACTCTTCTGCACGGCCAGATTCCGAACGTGGTCTAATAGAGATGCCGAGAGGAGGAAGCTCTCTGATCATGTACGCGAGAGCACCCTGACGTCGACTCGGGCTGGTGATAGAGGCTAAGAAGAGGCTTTGCCAATAGTATTGATCACCAGAGACACTCGAGTGACCATTAGTACGATCAAACCCTTGGCCAACAACACTTCTAAACTTATTCAGAAGACTGAGTGTGCGTTCGAACTCCTCGCTCGATTCTTCCTCTAAACCGGGAAGCAAGGCCAGTGTAATCGCCTTGAGAGCCGAGCGTAAAATGACTGGATCTAAAGGTGAGATAAACGTCTCAAATAATGATAGCAGCGTCGGCTTTACCGACAGCGATGCGAATGACAATGTAGGCGCCAGTCCGGGGAGATAAAGTGAAAGATCTCGTGAGAGACCATCTCTCTAAACGATTGAATTCAGAATATGTAGCAAAATTCAGGGACCAAAACATACGTTCAAAGTAGAAAAAACGTAAGCGTATACTTCCAACGCCTTTTGGTGAACTCCCGAAGGAAGCGTTGGATCCAAACATTGTGCTAAACGCTTGGCTACAAGCGCTTTGTGCGGCACATCAATGGTACCAGATGGTTTCGACTGAAGTGCCTAACAAATGTACTTAAGCAGCAATTGCTCGCCCAGAAGCGGGCACATTACCTTGAGTAAACGCCCGAGGAAGGCGATATAGTCTGCCCACTCCTGGAGTGCTGTGTCGAAAAGAGACAATGCCCGTTCGACATTGGAAGCATAGCGTCGGTAGCCCTTATCTTTTCTGTTCGCTCCACCTTTCAACCATGTTACTGTTTGCCCAAACGTGCTCCATATGGATGTTCGGACGAAGATGTACCTTCATCAAGGGTAGTAGGCGAGCTTGAGCGCGCAGGCTGACTCCCATTGACCGGCATTCTGTGTTTGATTCATGGGTGACAACTCCTAGACTACTCTATATCCATGGACAGGTGACATGCCAAAGGAGCAAGTCATAAAGAGGAGAGAATCCGTACATTGTATCATGATAATGAGATGTGAGTGCCTAAATTTTGAAGTGAACAAGTACCTTAGTGCAGCTTCACTAGCGCCCTCGTCTGCGGCCACGCGGTGAGACACCCCCCTCCCCATGCCACCATACCTTCGATCCTCGAAGGCAAATGCCCACCAGGCGTTCAGCTTCTGCAAAAAGCCTCGAGTACCTCTAAATCTTCGATTTCTATGGGCAATGATGGCGAGGAATCCTTGGCCACTAGCGAAGGCGGAGAGGAGCCTGCAAATGGCCAGAGCAAGGCAACATCACGGCCCGGAGAGGGCGAGGATGAGTCTACAATTCGAGGATTACAGGAGGAGGATGCCGAGAAGAGCTCGAAAGTGGAGTCATCGGTGACATCTCAGGCGCACTCGCAAAGTCCAAAGACAGAACAAGAGTATCGTCCACCATTACCGCCGAGACCCACCAACGTGAATCTATTGCAAGAGGGGTCGTATAGTCCGGGAACTTCTCTTCAAAGACTGAGGAAGACTTCGCGACCGCATCTACAGTCTACTGCCACCACTGCCCTGTCCCGCACCGATATTCACACTCAGTCATACCAAGATGGATCTCGAGAGACCTTCGCTGCCTCGGCGCAAACGACGCCACCTTCGAAAGCAATAGCTGCATTTGGCAGTATAAAGAGGATCAAAGGCGTCAATAAGAGCGAGGGCGGTGATTCTGCCAGCGTCAGGAGCTATGCGCCAACTCTTGAGACCGGCGGGGATGTCGAAAGTCTGCTAGGTGAAGTTCTTGGAGCATCTCAGGAGAGTCCAGCATGGAGGCTACATACTACGCAAAACGAAGTTTCGGATCCATTCGACTCAATTGCATACGAGGATGATGAAGTGGATGTGGATTTTTACCGAGAATTTGACGAGATCTGTGCAGTTTCTGCGGACGGCGAGAACGAAGGTAATTGCGGACGATTTTCAATCCTGTAATACAGGCAACTAAATACGAATTGCAGAACAGCTACTGACCCAGTGGAAGTCCAAAAGAAAACACTTTCTAATACTTTCTTCCGCTGGAAAGCCCATCTACAATCGACACGGCGATGACAACCTCATCTCTAGTTACATTGGAATAATCCAGACCATCATCTCTTTCTACGAGGGTGCACATGATCAGCTGAAAGGATTCACAGCAGCAGGTGCCAGGTTTGTGGTCATGTCTCAAGGTCCTTTATACCTTGTTGCCATCAGCAAACTTGGAGAGAGTGACCCACAGCTTCGCGTCCAGCTAGAGGCCCTGTACATGCAAATCCTCTCTACGCTGACATTGCCTAATTTGACCCATATGTTCTCAAATCGACCATCTACCGATTTGCGACGTCCTCTGCAAGGCACAGAGCCATTGCTCTCCGCTCTTGCGGACACTTTCACACGGGGTTCTCCGCCTACTTTACTCTCTGCTCTAGAATGTCTGAAGATCCGAAAATCTCATCGGCAAGTCATCAATGATACACTACTACGCACACGGTGCGAGACCTTGTTGTACGGCTTGGTTGTAGCTAGTGGTAGGCTGGTTAGCGTTGTGAGACCGAGGAAGCATTCTTTGCATCCGAGCGATCTGCAGCTGATATTCAACATGCTTTTTGAAGCACGAGGGGTCAAGGCGGGAGGTGGAGAGAATTGGATACCTTTGTGTCTTCCCGGATTCAATAAGAATGGCTATCTATACATGTACGTCAGCTTCGTCAGCGCATACGAGAGTGGGGCGGAAGAAGAGCGTGAGGGGCAGAACGAGGCTGGCAAACCGGACGACATAGCTATACTTCTCATCAGCGCCAACAAGGAAAGCTTCTATGACCTTCGCAAGATGAGAGATGCACTCGTTGAGGAACTCGAGGCCAACGGCAGTATGGCGATGATCAAGTCTGCAGTACGACGTGGCCGGCCCACAGCAACAGACATTGTCCCCGGGACTGTGCTTCGCCACTATCTGTACAAGTCTCGAGCCAACGTTCAGTTCACCATGCCATCCTATGAACCAAGCTTTCCCACTCTACTTGCTAGACGGAGGCTGCTCTCATTGTACCATGCGCTTCACGCCAGCGTACACGCAAAGAACGCCCACCTCAAAGTGCATCATTGCATCAGTCGTGAGTCGATATCCCTTGCATGGATAACACCGCTCTTCGAACTGTACTGTGTCGCTGGTCCTCACGCCAGTCGGAACGCCCTCGCTCAGAGCGCCAACAAGGTCGTACAGTGGGTACGCAGAGAGGAAGAACGGGTGTTCATCATTGGTGGCGCAGTGAGTATCCGTTCATTGGACGAATATCTCCATCCTCAAACAACTGACTCCTTCCGCCAGGTATTCTGAGTAGGTTCAATTCACGAGCACAACGAGACCATGATGAGCACAAGCAAATCCAATGGATAAAAGCAGACATTGATTCAATATATCTGCACGCTTACTTTTACAAAGCGTACAGTCCAGCCGCCATGTTCAAATTCCAAAGCCTCTTTGTTTTCCGCCCAAATCTTCTCCAAAGTTCCATATATCCATCTCATCTGTCTATCTCCCAAGACTTCCGCTTTCGACATCTGCGTCCTACCAACATGCCTGCACGTCAGACCGCAGCCATTTTCCCACGCGCTGCCAACGCAAGTGGATCCCGTCATCGCAACTGTCCAACGCAGCATATCCACACCAATCCACTCGCATCTATCCCCGTCTCTCTCATTCCGCCCTCCTACATCGAACGCCCCCCTTCCTCCTCATCCCCCCTTTCCCTTTCCCTTTCCCTTTCCCCCTCTTCTCCTTCCCCACCCCTCGGCCTCATAAACTCCCTCACCGCCTCGCTCCCCCAATCGATGCCGTCTTCGTCCCGCCGACTCCTGCCCATCAGCCGGATGAAAGCGCCATTGACCGCGTAGCCGAAGCGGACGAAGGCGCGCGCGAGCGGGTTGCTTTGGGCGGCAACGCGCTGTCGGCGGCGGAGGGTGTTGATGCCGTCGTGGGAGTGCCGGGTGGGGAAGGAGCGGCCGAAGGACATGGTGGGTGGTGTATTGTGTTGGGGAATGTGTGTGTGTGGTGGTCGTAGTGGATGACTGACTGTTCGCTGCTGCTTGGTATTGGT
Source organism: Parmelia sp. 050094 (assembly GCA_018257885.1). Classification (NCBI taxonomy): domain Eukaryota; kingdom Fungi; phylum Ascomycota; class Lecanoromycetes; order Lecanorales; family Parmeliaceae; genus Parmelia; species Parmelia sp. 050094. Next base: position 136,215 of record JAEUBB010000004.1, read on the forward strand.
CGTACGTGGTGGACATCAATGTGAAGGTAGTAATGGTAGTCAAGGAGAAGATTATTTTGTTACAGGAATCGATGGAGTAGCTGTAAAATATATTTATATCGAAGCGTTGAGTCTCCCAATGAGAATGAATTTTATTATTTTGAGAGAATATGCTCAAATTGGCGTAATGCCCTCTATCTATGGTAAAGCTATGTGCCAAGCTTGGATATTCCATTATTTGAGTAATTCTCATACCATAAAAAGCCTCTACCAACTTGGGGTTGGAGCAAGATTGAGCAATGTTGCGTAAATGTTCGATTAATGTTGTTGTTTTGCGGCCGTCAAACAGTGTGATAGCCATACCTACCGAAGCGCAAAGGCGAAGAAGAGCAAACATTAGCAAGACGAACGTCGTCCTCCAGGAACGATGCCCTTCAGGTCAAACTAATCATGGCTAGACCCCTGCATAGAGATCCGCGCTCATCGAGCGAGCAATTGCTCCATTGTAACGCCTTCTCCATCGCCATTCTCGGACCCGATCCTCGCCTCGCTGCCACCAGGATCTGAGCTTATTCACGAGCTTCCGTCGGGCACGCTTGGTATGTGATGCACGCGAAGAAGCCCCGGCTGTCATTGCGGTATTCTCACTTTGCCTGCTGCTGCGCCCACTAGCCCTCGATCTGCCTAAAGCGGAATTGAGCAAGCCTCGATCGTAGCCTCTAGGTTCATCAACGGAAGGCCCCCTTGATCTTCTGTTTCTGAGTGCAGAGATCCGCTTCCTGAAAACTCCCTTGTGAGTTACTTGCGAACTATCGTCAGAAAAGAAGCTACGAGCCTCAAAGCCGGGGGACGGGGGTACGAGAGTAATTCGTGGCGATTGAGTCTCGAAACTTTCAACGAAACGGGTCTGACTTGGACTTGATCGAACAACATCATGGCTGCTGTTGATCTGTCCTGGCATTATAGCTAGAGTAGGGTGCCTCTTCGGTTTGAAGGTCGCACCTTGAAAGACGTCACGAGACGAGGCGAACAGACTTGATGAGGCGATTGAGGGTTGAGGACGCTTCATGATCTTCCCTGTACCTTGCGTAGTTGATGAGGCTCGTTGGACTTTGAACCTGAACCGTGGAAAACTCCCGGTGCTCCGATCTGAATCCTCTGTTGGGTCAGGCACTATGACTTCGGGCTTTGGCTGTTGATCGTTCCATGGGTAGTTGGTATCTAAATTCCATGGTCGTGAGTCAGGCAACGAGGCTATAGAATTTCTGACCGGGGTGAGTTCGGTTGCTGATTTTGGCACTTCAGTCTCTTTATCTTCATGTGTCTTCTCGCTTTGGTCCAAATAAGACAAAGCCACGGCCTCAAGCTCTGCTACTGAGGCAGTCTCGTCTTCGCTCCTCCTCTGCAGCAAAGGCGTGAAGGAGAACGGTAAACTCGGCAGACGTGGTGCGATCGGAGGTGACAGCGATACTATGACTGGACGTTCATTAGGTAGTGAAGGAAGCTCCTTGTTGGGGGATGGCAGCGGGGGTGGCGAGGGCTTGATGTCCGGAGCGGAGTGTTCCTGAATACTAAGCTTTTCAGGAGATTTGAACTCTTGATCTGTGGTCAATTGTTCAGGACTTGACTGCTTGGCTTCCAAAGTCGAAGCTGCATGGGCAAGTCTCCCCTCAACAGACACTCGATCTCGATCAGTGTGGGCATCTGGTGAATCTCGCACTTTGCGCAAATCAGACGTGGATCTCCTCACGGCCGGAGATCTTCGGATACTCAGAGGTCCCGGATATCCTCGATGCACCAATTGAGACGGTAGAGTAATTGGTGGAGATCTTGGCCGATTAACCAAGGGATGATCGTCTGATTTGCAGAATGTCTGACGCAGCCCCTGCGTCAACTCGGGTTCATCTTCAGAATCTGACGCTTCGACGAGGGCAAAGTCGGCGGTTTTTTGTCTTGTTGCAATATCTCGCAACTGTACAGATCGCTTTCGCCATGGAGGCTCGACGCGAGCAACGCGGGCTCTGCTGTCCATGATGCCCTGCATTGGGCTATCTGCTCTGTCTTTACCCTTGATCCGATTGGCAAGCTCGTCTAGATCTAATAGATCATCGTTGATAGACAAGATCTTGCTGAACCTACCAACACTCGTAGGCGATGTTATCGATCTCTCCGGCGTTGGTGAGATGATATCTGTTATTGTATGCTCATACACGGACGGATCCTCAAAAGAGCTCGCTCGTACTAATGGCATTGAGTGCCGGTTCTCGTTTGCAGGGCCTTCGTCAAGATCAGACTCTGCTGCGGTGAGTCCTACTCGTACGGGAGGCGGAGAAGGAACAGCGCTAGACTTGGTCATTGAATCTCCAGGAGAAGAATCATCCCGTTCTGACGTAGGTTGGAGAGCGGAGTGCGCCGAATGGAGCGATTTCACGGGCGAAGATCTTTGTCGATTGGAGCTTTCCGAGTTTCGTGATGTGTTTCGTGTATTCTCGACGTTTAGGAGAGCCCTCTGGCGGTTTCCTTGGTCGTAAAGCTGTTTTGGAGGTTCTGGCGTTGTCTTCAGAGGAGAAGATTGTTCAGGCAACGGGTACTGTGATTCTTGATCAACTGGACTATCACTATGTTTTGCTGGTGTAACGTCAAGTTCCGCATTGGAACAGTCTCCTTCTGGAAGCTCAGGCACTTCGCTGAGGTCCTTGTGAAGCGCATGTATTGAGCTTTCGTCATTCACCTCGAACTGTGAGGTAGTCTGATCGAATCTGTTATCCGTGGCTTGCGTTTTTGGCTTTGAGAAGCTACTTTCGGGCAAAAGCTCAGTGTGAGTGGTGGTGTCGGGGCTCACATCGAGCTCGTAATACGTTGTGGTCGCAGTATCAAGCATTGGCTGCTCCGCCAGAGTTCCCGTCGACATGCTGACATAGTGGGAGTAGTCTTGCTGCTCAACTCCTTGCTCTCCGAAAGCTTCTGTGTAATCGTAGAATATAGGTGAATGGGTCGGGGACTGAGGATTGATCCAACTCCCGTGTCTCGCTGTCTGAAGCGCATTTGTTGAGCTTGGGATACTATTCAAGCTGGGTGACCTTTTCGGTGTAGGTAATCGAGTAGAAGTTGGGGACGGACTCGGGGCTCTTGCTGATATCGGGAGCGTGGACTGGGGATAATAACGAAGCAGGGGATCAGACCTGTTGACGCCCTTTCGCCAAGGTGAGGGAGCCCCGTTCGTGTGGAGTGAAGAAGGAGAATTGGTGCGAAAGCTTGGACGGCGATGGAGGCTCGTTTGACTTCGGTCCTGCTTATTGAGTTCACTGAGAGCTGGTGATGAGGGCCGATAGCCAGGGCGCTTGAGCCTGGTAGGATAGGCAAAAGGTGACCTCGGTCTAGTGTTAGGCGTTCCTCCCGGGCCAACATGACCCCCATTGATTAGTGGATGATGAGCGGAAAGACCGGGACTGGTGTACGAGCTTTTTGTCGTGGAGTACGACCGATAGTCTTCGATCGAGGGGGATCTTGCGGCTCCTCGAGGAGGCCTTGGAATCTGAGTGTGAACCCCTGAGCCATTGGAGCTTGTTGTCTCTGTGCGGGCGTTTATTTGAGAGTGGCGCATGTTGCCATGCTCGTTCCTGCTGTAGTATGCGCCCGGCTGACGCTGCTTGCTGGGTATCATGCGAGCCTTTGGCGGCCGTGGTAGTGAGGGCGTTACTCGAGACGGTCTGATAGAGAATTGGCCTACGTTACCCGTCTCAGTGGTATTTCTGAGCATGCCTTGGATTGAAGATGGGTTCTTGAGCATATCCAAATTTTCGTCTCCATTTGGTGTGCCCGTGCGTGATGTATCATCTTGAGCGTCATCTTGAGGCTGCCCAACTCCATTCCTTGCAGAATGATTGCTAGGCAGCTCCGAGAGTGGCACGATGGCCTTCACCATTTCCGAGCACTGACAAGGAAAGCCATCTTGCGGTACGGGCGAGTCAATGGAGATAAATTCACATGTCAAATTGGACAATGAGGGTTGGGTGGGACAAGATGAGAAAGAAAGCTAGTCCATAATAGTCCCTTTCAACTACAACGGAAGGAACAGCACCTACGTTCTTTTTTCACAATGAACTATCAACATTAAACGAGTCCAAATTCGAATCGATCCTGACATTCAAGTAGTACTACAAGTGAGATAGCCAACCATGCAAGATTTAAATATCCCAGTTGCCATGAGGAAAGTGCCGTCGTTCACGAGATGACCATGTACACATTCTTATGTTCAAAAGGGTAAACTTTGGGTTATGCTCATCCTCGTAATTAGTTGACTGAGCCCAGACATTGGTGTTTTATGAGATGTATGAGATAAGGTAAGCCAGGCCTCGTCAACATGCTTCATAGAGCGTCAATGCCTCGCTTGTCAGATCTCTTGTTCATTGATCAATCACAGCTCTTTCATCTTTGTTACGAACCAGACTGCTATTTGCCGCAGATTAGGGAAGGCAAGACCAAGAAGCGTCTCATCTCGAAACGCCAGGTACGAGTGAAGCGTAATGAACAACTGCGCGTAGTCTCTAAGGATTTGGCTAGGTTGAGACACCACCATTTTGTGAGTAGAATTACGAATATTTGAATGAGATGAGTATCAGATGAAGTGGTCCGAGGGTCGAGGGGTGTGGAGATTCTCAGCCTTACGACGCTGACTAAGCTTTTTGCCACACCCGATCGCCCAATGAAACAGAAGCCAAAGCATCAGGTGGAAGATAACGCAGTAGGCTTCTATCGACATCAAAATCGATCTTGTCATGGAAAAGCCTTATCGGTCAGCACCTTCCATATGATTGACGTCATGGTGAGACCTGAAGTCATACCCAGGCCTCCTCACTTCAACCTCCCTGACTTCCCTGACTTCACCATCCTCAACCGCCCAATTCCAAAATACAAACAGAATCGAAAGACCACAACGACAGCATAACCACAATGGCCTCCACCGATTCCACAATCCCAGATGGTGTCACCGGCGACTCAGCCGGCGGCCAGGCAGGCCAAAGCTTTACGGACAAAGCAAAGTCCGCCCTCAAGGGCAACCTACCCGTTAATCATCCTCGACCTCGTTGTGTGTCCGTTCGCTAATCATATCGCAGACCGTCGACAAGGGCACCGAACAAAGTGCTGAAAAGGATGTGAAGGAAAGAATGGATCAGGGTGTCGGTAAAGACACTGGGTCCAGTGCTACACAGAACACGCTGGTGTAGGAAGCAGGCGGGATAAGACGGGCATCGCAGAGTGAAAGGTGGGGATAAGGTCGGAGAAAGGCAGATTCTTTTGCTGGAGGCGACGATTGTGATAAGTAGCTATGAAGATCAAAACAGAAATTCAATGCAGGTCCTTTGGCCGTTCCAAGTCTTGCCCATCCTTACATGCACCGAAGGCATGCTTGCAACGCTATAACAAGTACCTAGCTAAATGGGACGAGGCCGTCAAAAAGCTCACAGCCCTGGTCGATGCAAAATAGCAATCAAAGACTCATACTTCATATAGGCATCATACCAATCCCACCGCCACCTAGACCTCCACGAGATCCACCACGTTTGGCTGGTCCACCGCCGAAGCTGCTCCCGCTACTCCTGCTGCTTGCGGGTTTGCTCTTTGTAACACCAGCCGAGGCTTTGCCTTTGCCCGTGCTACCAGACGACTTCCTATTCTTCTTCCATACATTCCGGGAATTACCCCGTCCACTTTTACCACCACGACTCTTCGAATTATCATAAGATTGTGCTCGCGCAGGAGCAGGTGCGGGGGCAAGTTGAGAAACTATTAGCTCATCAGAAAGTGGTAACCATAGCCAATGCATCTGACTTACTCCTTGCATTCAACGCCATCACCTCAGGAGAGGGCTGAAAGAAATGACTTCGCTCTTCTACTGATTCATCATCTCCTTCGAAATCATCAAGCTCATTCTTATCCTCAAACTCGTCATCGCTACTGAGCTCGATAATATTCTGGTGATTTGGATCTTGGGGTCTATCTTCCTCTCGCTGCATCATGGCTTCGTAGTTGCGATGAGCTTCCCGGACGAGCTTGAGGAACTCTTTGCCATGAATCTCAACCTTTTGTGGATCGATGCCAGATATCTCAAGCATTTCGTCCTCATCTGAGGCATATTAGCAACAGCACCGGAAGTTCAAGGTATAGAATACTTACTTTGCGGAAAATTGATAGCCATTTCTCGAAGCATAGTGTCCGTGAAAGGATGGCCCTTTAAAGTCTTCTTGAAAAGGATCTGATAGTATTCAGTATCATACCGTGGTTAACGTTGAGGAAGGGAAGTGTTCACCTTCTGACTTAGCTCCTTCGCATTGTCTAAGAAGTCTTCCACCACCATGCGATGGATACTATTCAGCCTCTCCAACTTTTCGTCAATTGTAATTGGTGGCCCGAGTGACCTTTTGGGTACATTTCGAGACTGCCCCTTTTCTCGTATAGGATCAAAGCCGTCCTCCGATTCATCCTCTGTCTCATGGAAAAGGCTATCCTCATCGTCATCTGCTACAGAATCGTCACGGCCGTAAACATTCCTGTGTAACTCAAGTTCGGGCTGAGCATTAATGTTCTGCTTGACACGTCGTTTGGAAGCGGCTTGGAGAGGAGATGTGACATTTGTGGATGTCGGACAGTCTAGCCGCGACGCAGCCACCCCAGTCTCCCTTGTCCTGGGCGCTCTGCTCGGGGCTTTATTCAGCTCTTTGTTCTTCCCGGTTGGCGATAAACGAATCTGCAGTTTGAGCTTTCTTCGGCCTTTCACAAAGTCATAGCTGTTCTTCCCTATCTATGCATAGTCAGCATTCGCGTAGAGGGCAACGAAGTGATCGATACCTACATGGAGATACTGGTTGGCGAATCCGGATTTATTCATGACATTATGCTCTGACAACGCATCTTCACTCAAAAGCCTATAGAAGATACGTTCTACGTCTCCTCTATCTATATTGGCACCGGCCCCGTACTCTGGGACTGCGTTGTGACGAAGGTCAGTAATCTTCTTGGTCTTGCTCCCACGGAACACATCAACGCAATGAAGCAGCGTAACCTGGGCATCTTCTATCTTCTTGACCATAGAAATGGCAGCAGTGGCAAGTGCGCTGAAGTCCTGAGTCTCAAAAGTGCTGTTACTGTTGCAATTATCGCATGATGCTTTACAGTCCTCTCGGTTGAATGACTCGTTGAAGTAATTGAGGACTTGTACTCTTCGGCAGTCGCTTTTGTTCTCACAAAATTGGATAACGTTCCTCAGCATCTGACGTTGACGTTCCTTTTGGTCCCAAGTGCCTTCTCCATCGTCAATCATGCGTTTTAGAGCGCTGGTGTCCTGGTAGCCGTAGTAAAGATAACATCCAGAACGTTTGCCATCTCGTCCAGCACGGCCTGTCTCTTGGTAGTAGCCCTCGAGACTTTTGGGGATGGTATGATGAATGACGAAGCGTACATCGGGTTTGTCGATACCCATGCCGAAGGCAATCGTGGCAATGATGACATTGTAGGCGCCAGCCTGCCATTGTCTTTGAACCTTTTTCTTCTCCTCGGCTTCCATACCCGCATGATAATGGTAGGCCATAATGTTGTACTGCTTACGAAGCTTGGTTGCAATGTCTTCGCAATTCTTCCTCGAGAGACAGTAAATAATGCCTGACTGACCTCTGTAAGTTGTGTTGATTGTATTTGCTATGCTATCGAGGACGTCTTTTGCCTTGGTCTTGCTTCTCACCTCGTAGTTCAAGTTGGGCCGGTTGAAGCTTTGAGAAAAAGTTTCGCAATTCTTGATGCCAAGATTGTGGATAACGTCAATTTTTACATTCTCAGTGGCAGTAGCAGTCAAAGCTATGACAGGTACGCCTGCAAATTGTTGCCTTACCTCTCCTAAGAGTTTGTAGTCAGGTCGAAAGTCGTGACCCCACTGACTGACACAATGCGCTTCGTCAATAACGATGCGCGCTAGCTTTCGCCGTCTGTGGAGGTCGCGGAAAGCGTTGACCATCGCTTGGCTTTTATTTATCATTTCAGGCGTGATATAAAGTAATTGGCAGAACTTTTGAGGCTGTTGTTCCTTGAGGCAATTCATGACCAATCGACGATACTCCGCTGTTACTTCACTGTTAACCAAAAGGGCCTGAATTTTGAGTTTCTGCAGGTGTTCGACCTGATCTTGCATAAGACTGAGCAACGGAGATATGACAACTGTTACACCTTGGGTCTTCCCTGAGTTCACAATTGCCGGCAGTTGGTAGCAGAGCGACTTGCCTCCTCCAGTTGGCATCAAGACAAAGGCATCTTTGCCAGCCAACGTAGCGTTGATAGCTTCGAGTTGGTTGGGTCTAAAGCCTCGTAGATGGAATCGATCTTTCAGAGCAGCCTTTACATCTTTTGACCATACGTGTTGCATTTGCGAGGGCTGGGGAGCTGTGTGAGAAAAGGCGGGACCGGGTTTCGACGCCTCTGGCCGTAGAGCATTACCAGAAGTCTCAGCGAATACATCTCGTCGTCCGATATCGTAGTTAGAGAAAGGCCTAGCATTCCGATTTTCGACTTCCTCTGCAACCTCAAGCATGTCCACGTCGTCATTATCTTCGCCGTACTCGTCTTGATCGACATCTGCCTGGTTTGGAGTGCCCATGTGCGTCGTGAAAAGATCGTCATCTTCCTCAACGTATTGTAAATGTGCATCTCGGGTACGAGAAGGCGTCTTAGTAGGGTAAAAATCATCCGTCATGGAATTTTGCGGCTGTGCCTTTGTTTCTGCCCGCCAAGATGTCTGATTCGAAGGGGAAAAGTAAGATTTGACGTCTTTCGCAGCCGGTGAAGAGACGTAAGTCTTCAGGGGGCTTCTTTGCATCCTTGGAGGATTGACCATGGGATGTTTACTTGGGGTACGAGGAGCGATGATTGGAGCTTGTGTTTGCTGAACATATTGTGTGGTTGCTGGCCCGCTTGAAACTGGGGGACGAGCATCAGGTGTCATAACTCGCTGCGCGTGCAAATCGACCTGAGTGGATTGCACCAGAGTAGTGGAGCGCTCGCCGCTATTATTGTTCTTGGGTTCCATAAGCTGGGTATTGTCCTGAACCGACTGATAAGTCGCTGTAGGAAGGCCTGCTTGAATCAAGAGTAGACTGATCTCGGATTCGATCTGCGCCAATCGACTGGCAAAGCTTTTAGTATCAGCCAGGTCCTGGTCGTAAGTCGAATCGTATCGATTTTTTTCGATTGCCGCTATGACACGGGCTTTACTCTCCAGCTTCCATTTGAAAACCCTAGAGTGTTCTTCTCGTAGGGACAGCAAGCTATTGGTTGCGTCGATTTTAGCTGTCCATGAAGCTGGCTGCCTTAGTAGCTCAGCCGTCGGTGTCCTTCCCTCAATGTTGTAATTGAACAGTATCTCTGCAGCGGCTCTTCGACCGCGATATAGCCCATCAAGGAACGCCTGGGTGCGATCTGGTTGGAAGCTCAAGAATGCTTCAACAGCCGCATTGTCTAAACTTTCTGTTGGAACAACTGGATCATTGGACGCGATCTTGGCCTGCTGCGATTGAGGTTGCTGAGGTTCAAGTGGCAATTTGGTTGGTGAGTCACGTTGAAATGGAGACGCTTCGCTGCTTGTTGGCATAGACTGGTCGGACAAAGATTGAACTTCAGGTCTCTTCTTCATTGTACTAGGTGTATCGACAACCTTTTCATCCTTGAATGAGTGGTAACGCTTTTTCTCGTTAGGAGAGGAAGCAGCCAACACCGGATTGGCCTTTTCACCACTCTCAAACTTGAGGTCGTTGAGCCGTTCCTTGAATTCCGCCTCGTCATCCTCATCTTCGGAGTCTGCAACTGTCTTCTTCTTCTCGTCAAACTTTGAGTCGCGTTCATACTTGATTGGGTTTCGAGCAATAGGATCCTTGGAGAGATATTTCTTATGCCGACCGCTGTCTTTTCCTAACGTGCCTGGTGAATTATGATCATCGTCAAAAGAGTGGTCATCACGCGATAGGCGTAGAATCGTTTTCTGGCTGCTGGTGACGTCTTTCGTCGCACCTTGACTGTTGGTGTATCCAGGAGATTTGGCAGATTTTGCTGGTATGAACTCATCTGGGAATGTCTCTATAGCGGTAAAGCCAGTCTGTGACATTCTCAGTGGCATGTCCGCTTGAAATTCGTCCTCTTCAAGCTCGTTACTTTTCCTCTTCTTGCCCTTTTTAACGGGAGGCTCCTTGCGTGTAGCGCTATCTTCCCTCCATATAGCTCTCGATTCCCCAAATGTCTCGACCGTACTTGATGAGGATGTGTGAAAATCATCTCGGGTGAGGTCAAGGGAGCTAGCTTCATGACGCGCAGGTAGACCTTCTCGAACAGGAGCCTTAAATTTGTCCGCTGTATACTTCTTAGCACCAGACCTGGCCGTATCGCACGTAGTGTCTGGGTGTTTGTCAGCTGTGCTAACAGAGCTGCAATAGATTTGGCCTTACGTACCAGGTCTATGCTCCCATTGAGCACTATACTGGTCCTTGAGAGATGTCCCTGGCTTTCGAACAGAGACGGATGTTGGAGTCTGGAGTGCGATGGGAATGTGCTCGCTCAGTAGCCGAGGCTTGTTGTTTGGTTTGGGTCCAGACTGGAGTCGGGCCATCTCATTCCCGGCTTGGGTGTTCAGAACACTTGCTGGTACAGTAGGTCGGACGAACTCTGGCTGTTGTGTTGAGCTATCAACATTTCTGTTTGCTTCTCCAATGATCGAAATTGATTCACGATGCCCGACTTGCTGGGACAGCGACAAGACGTTTCCAACGGATGAAGTAGGTGATGGGGGGCACGCTGGCTGGGGGGGTTCGGTAGGTAAACATCCAAGAAGCCACTGGAGGTGCTGATTTAGATTATTTCTCGTCATAGAATTCTATCATAGCTGCTTGGAGGAAAGCAGCCATCAAGATCTTGACCCTGTGCACTTTTCAACGACTCAGCGACTGAATACCTGAACACCAAATGGTCCACTTCACGTGTACTCTAGTCGAGACGCGCCTACCGGATTTGCCGCTAGTACGAAGTCACGTGCAAATAATTCTTGGGATTAGCCATCAAGTCTACGCTTTCTTGATAACAAGAAGCAGAAGACGCTGGATCCAGAGCTGAAGAAGGCGTTCCTTTTCGACTCTGTGCCTCAGCAATTCATTCTACTTCGACTAGCATTAGGAATGACTCGAAGCTTGATGCATATACGTTAAGGTCTTCAAAGTCATAAAGCATCGCAAGTATTCCACTTCTTGCTCCGTTAGCTTTGGATCGATACCGTGTGACCTTGAAGCTGCTATGGCTAAGAAGGACAAGAAGTCTAAGGATGCTGAGAAGAAAGCTCGCGTCGCTACCAAACAGAGCAAAAAGGCAGCTCAAAAAGAAAAGAAAGTCAAATCCAAAGGAGCAGACGATAGTGAAGCTGAAGAAGTCGACCTGGAATCAGTGCTGGAAGAGTACGCTAAACAGGTAGATCATTCCTCTTCCAGGGAACGTTGGATTGTTTCCAAGCCGCTCATCATATCAGCAAGCCCAATTCATAAAAGTCACAGAGACTCTTTGCGAACCTCCATCTCCTCGATCATCAGCAACTCTCATTGGTTCGCCTTCCAATGTGAAGGAGCTTTTTCTTTTTGGCGGGGAGTATTACAATGGTGCTCTTGCTGCGTTTTTTAATGACCTTTTTGTTTACCATATTGAAAGAGACGAATGGCGGAAAGTGACAAGCCCGAACAGTCCTTTGCCTAGAAGTGGGCATGCGTGGTGTCGAGGTGGCAATTCTGGCGGAGTGTATTTGTTTGGGGGTATGTTTGGGAACCAGCTCGACGGCAAGAATCTTTTGCAATATTGACCTCGCTGATTTGCGATCGCAGGCGAATTTTCGTCACCGAAACAAGGTACTTTTTATCATTACAGTGACTTCTGGAGACTAGAACCGTCTACAAGAGAGTGGACCAGAATAGAAAGCAAAGGGAAGAGCCCGCCCGCGAGAAGTGGACACAGATTAGTGTATTACAAAGTAAGTTCACAAATCTAGGGAACGGTTCCTTGCAGCTGCTCAGTCATATATAGAACTATATCATCTTGTTCGGAGGATTCCAGGACACTTCCCAGGTGACCAAGTACTTACAGGATCTTTGGATTTATGATTGTCACGATTACGTGTGGCACAACCCTGTGCTGCCCCAGAAACCTGATGCGAGGTCGTCTTTCTCCTTTCTTCCCCACGACGCAGGAGCTGTCTTATTTGGGGGCTATTCAAGGGTCAAAGCCAACACCGTTGTCGGAAAACAGACTAAATTGGGCCATCAATCATCGAAGTCGGTACTGAAGCCGACAATACATCAAGACACTTGGATTCTTCGAATCGAGCAACCAGTGGCAGATGCAAATAGTAGCGCCATCCCAACGATGCGATGGGAACGTCGCAAGAAACCAGTCAATTCGCCAAACCCACCCAGAGCAGGGGTGACCCAGGCTTATCACAAAGGTCGTGGGGTCATGTTTGGCGGCGTTCACGATGTTGAAGAGACCGAGGAAGGCATGTACGTACTTTCGGAACTCAGATTTCCTTTTTGGAACCAAATGTTGAGCTCAGAGACACGTCTTGGGAGTATTGACTCCCAAGACATGATCCAAGTCTCGCTATACCGTCTCAAAGAAGCAAGACTAACGCCGAAATCATAATATAGTAATAGCGAGTTCTTTGACCAGCTTTTCGCATTTAACATCGAGCGTAATAGGTTTTTCCCTTTGACATTACGCCGCGCCAGAGCTGCTCCGAAGAAGCAGGTAGAAGATCGTGGTGCAAAACGAGGCAGAGGCAGAGCCGACGAAGCTGAGTTGCTCCGCAACCTTGCGGCACTGGAAACAAAAGGGAGTATTATGGAATCACATATTATGGATACAGAGCCCATGTTGGAGACAGAAACCTCGCCGCCTAAGGCAGTGAAAGTCGTGCTAAGCACCATGCCACACCCCAGGTTCAACGCCCAGCTGGCAGTTCAAGGCGATGTACTGTACATTTTTGGAGGAACCTATGAGCGTGGTGATCACGAGTATACTTTTGACGAGATGCACGCTATAGACCTCGCTAAACTCGACGGCGTTCACGAAATCTTCAGAAGGGAACTTGAAAATTGGCAACTTGTCGACTCGGAGAGCGAGTCGGAGTCCGATGAAGACGAAGAATTTGGTTCAACGGATGACGAAATGGAAGGAGACACACCGTCAGGTGTCGCTCTACCACCAACAGAGATCCCAGCAAAGTCGACTGAAAGTCTAGAGGTAGAGAAGCTGATGGATGAGACTGAAGATGAACAGCCAGAGGCTATAATTGCCGACACGAAACCTCACCCACGACCATTCGAGAGTCTCCGCGAATTCTTTGCTAGGACTTCGAGTTCGTGGCAAGAGCATGTTCTTGAAAAATTGCAGAACAAAAGCGATAGCATCAATAGTTCTATTAAGGAGTTGAGGAAGGAGGCATTTGATTTAGCAGAGACCAAATGGTGGGATAGCAGGGAAGAGATCACTGCGGAGGAAGAAAGGCAAGAAGAGGCTGGCATTGGTGAAGTTGTTAGCATAATCGATCGAGCGACCACTGAAGGGCCAAACAGGCGACGTTAGAGAATCTTGAGTTTATTTGAGGACATCGAGTAGATCAATTTGTGTATGTTGTATAAGACCTTTCAAAATATACGATGTTTTGAAAAGTATGACGCCTTTGGACTCAGCGCATACAATTGTCGTCACGTGCAGCCTCAGCAATGACCTCACATCCTGGCCCACTTCGCCAAAGAAAAAACGAAGCACATTGCGATCACTCTGCTAACCTCTCAACGACTTGAATTTCGAAGCACCCTGATGCGAAGAGTCTTCTCAACTTCTGCAAGCAACATGTCTCAACAACGTGTACGCCTCATGATGAGGCCATGGGTAATAAGATTCAGCCAGCTAATCTTCGCCTCAAACAGATTTCCTACACAGTACATGGCACAGTGCAGGGTCTGTCGCTCTCCTGTTCTGGGGTGCCTTTTGAATCAGGCTGTTGACTGCTAGCAGGTGTCAATTTTCGGTAGGCAATACTTCAATGCCAACTTCCTTCGGAAAGTCTCGTGTAGGCCATTTTTGACCGTTTCTTACTTGACAGCTCGTTCACCCAAAAGAAAGCCCGGTCCCTTGACCTGACTGGCTTTGTCATGAACACTTCAGACAACAAGGTATGGACTCCTAGAGTGCTTTACAGCTTTGCTCCTTTCGCCTTTCTCGATACTTCTGCTTACTCGCTTGCACCCTTCCCATAACCCTTCTCAAGAAGGCTATCGACCAACTAGATACCGCGAGGTATTATCTCCCGACTATCAACACGATGGTTTGTCGGGTTTAGTGACTAATAGTCCGTGATGCAGGTGACCGGGGAAGCGCAAGGCTCAAAGGATAACATTAAATCGCTGCTCAAGGAGCTCAACAAAGGGCCCAGTGCTGCACACGTAGTGAAAGTTGAGAAGCAGGAGATTGACACAAAGGTCTGTACATTTCAAATCTACAGTCGTAGTTGCTGCCAAACTAGAGCTACTAGATATCTTTTGGAAAGGGAAATGGTTTTATTTATCCTCGATCTTCTTCAGAATCCGGGTTCATGAATTGAAGAAGCAACGCTGATGCCGAGCCTTGGGTAGGAAGGAGAAAGCTCCTTTGAGACTCAGTAATTTGATGATTCTGGCGACATGATCAGGGAATCTGGGGATTGGGGCATAAGGGGGCTTAGGAAATGGAGACCTGCTATGACAACCAGGAGGAATTGCCGTCATCAATATTCACACAGCCAGACACTGTACACTTCTTCTGGCCAGGTGCATATCAATTTGCAGACTAACAGAGCTGGTGGCTCGGTGGTAGCGGCATAACATGAACCGGGACGAGGGGATCCAAGAAATCGGTAGAACATCGGGTAAAATATGCGTACCTGAAGTCTGAACAAGCGCGTCGTCCGTGACTTGCTCTGAGTTTCACCCTTGTTGGCTCAACTCCTCCTCACTTTCATTCAGGGGTTGGTACATGGTAGTCAACTAGGCAGCTTTGCAAATCTCCAATTGCCCATATAAATTCCTGGATGATAATGTGAACAATACCCCACCCATGCCAACAATGGCTTCCGCTCCATCACCAGACAGCAACTCCTCTTATTCTCCGCCTTTCACTAGAGACTCCTCACCATCTCCGTCCGCATCTCCTACACCCGCAATATCTGCCTGTCCACCTCTGAGTCGATCCTTTTCCGCAAATTCATCCACCACTTCTTCGCTTTCCACGATTTCTCAACCATCCGCATCATCTCGTTCTGTCTCTTTGTCTGGTGCCGTCCGCCAAAGGAGAGGCTATGTCCGGCCACAAGGTGTCCCATTCGCCCCTTCAGCTGGGAATAGGGATAGTGTTCTTAGCTTGGGCAGCATTGCTCATCTCCAGTACTACTTCGCCCGCACTGGCTTACTAGATGGCAAGGGAGGCCAATTGGCGAAAGAATCGAAGGACAAGAATGGTACCGAGAAGCCATCTACAAATAATCTCCCCAGGATCCATGCCAGTCCAGACTTGGGACAAGGCACAGACAACAGTAATGGCTCTCCCGAGGAAATGGACAGGGATCCAGAGGAGCCGCTCATGCTGCCACCGACGGTCAGCACCTATAGCGACAGAGTTCAATATCTTCCCCCACCACCAGATTTGGAGACGCTTAGATATGAACTCAAGACTGCTCTGGCCGATGCAAAGAAGGCATTGCAACAAGCTCAAAGTCAAAATGACCAGGACCTTGAACAACGAAAGCTGGAATTAGGAAACAACCCTTCGGATTCGGACAACAGAGAGAATGTGTCATTGTCATTCTCACAGTCGTCAGGCTGGTATGAGATACAGGGTATGCACATATTGGATGTGGTCACCTTAGCAATTCGCGCTGCTAAGATATACTACACTTCTCACGAAAACCCGCATCGACTTTACAGTATTAAGTCGGAACGTCAGATACGTGAAGAGCTTCTCGGTATTCTCGATGTTCTGAAAAGGATTGCCGGCCGAAACTTTGCTGGTGGGATGAGGGAGGAAGAATTGGGGCTCATGAAGGATTGGGTCGAAGGCATCGAAGCATTTCTAACCAAAGAGATAGCATTGGAGGAGCAGGATGGAGTGACTCAAAACAGTTGGTCTTGGCTTGGAGGGTCCTGGGAGGGTCGAGAACGGGAAAGAGAATGGCTTTTCTTATGCTCATTCCTACCTGAGGGCACCCTACCCGAATGGACAGACCCAGAAGAGTCATCTCAGACACCCACACACTTCCTGGAAGCTTTACGTACCGGGTTGACTCTGGTTCACCTGCACAACGCTCTTTTGAAAAAATCTAAGAGGCAATTTGGCGACATCAAATCCTTTCATACTGACACTACCAAACCTTACCGCTGCTCCGAGAACCTTCGCTATTGGATCAAAGCGGCCGAAATTCGGTGGGAAACCAAGCTGAAATTCAATGTCCAGGGAGTGGTCAATTCCAAAAATGAGGCTTGGATGGATTTTGACAACTCGATTCTTCAATGGAGTAGAAGTGTCCGCGAAGAGCTCACAAGAGAATTCAAGGAAGCAACGATACGCCCCAACCAGCAAATAAGATATCCTACAGATCAAGGGACAGGAATCAATGAGGGGAATGAATGATGAAGACCATGCTATGAACAACCTGGAGATTCAATCAGATGGAGAGGTGCTATGTGCAAGGCGGGCAGTGCTTCAATTTCCCTGCAAAATGTTTTTTCTTGATACCCCCGGTTCAACAACTCACCCATCTCAGAATGGGAATCCCTATATGCACTGCACTGCAGAGCTAAATTAATTATTTCGCACCCTTACTCTAGACCTCTCTGCACTATGATAGACATCAGAGTCGCCCGTAGTGCTAAGCTGGTCAGTCGCAATGGTCAACCGTAACGCTGCAGCTGTCAACATCAAATTGCCCGCCGAGCCCGCCTACCCTCCCTTGTAAAATACAGAATTTGCTCATACTTCGACCTCATGGCTGATTCTCCCTGAGAGTCTGCTTGTATAGCAAACAACTTACTCCCCATTTGCCCTAATTTCCTTACATTCCAAAATAAAGCTCTTGCGGTCACTCAAACGCGTGAGGTTAGCTTTCAACACGACCCCTGACCCCAGCTCGGCTCACCACCGCTGGAAGCCTCATTCAGTCTTTTCCTTCACTGCTTTGCGCCGGTCTTCTTGAAAGACTCTATGCCTCAAACAGAACGATAAACGTCTCCTCAAAGCGTTAAAGAAAAGAACTGTAGCTATTCGACTGACGGGACAAGAAACCTCAACCCTCCAATACAGCGGGCAGAAAGGGCCCTGGAGAATTCCGCATTGACCTCCTTCAGAACATAGTGCACTATGAGCTCCAGCGAAACCGCTTGACAGTCCCACAGTCACTCATTTGAAAAACGAAGCCGAGGCGTAGCCTCCAAATCATTTTTTGATCCTCCCAACAAGCGTACAGGTTGGGTGGAAAAGAGGAGATATTCTTCTCACGGAAAAAAAGAAGTACACTTGGGAGCCTTTGCATTTAAGCTTAACGGAATCACGAAGTGCAAGAGACAGTCATACCAGATACACTTGCAACTCCATCACGACGAGCGAGAATGTTGACAGGATTCTCCAAGGAAAACCGCAATGGTTCCACCACATCATCTGAGCCCAATAGGCACAATCATAAAGACCTCCTATCTGTCAGCATTTTAGATGATGACGATCCCCTGGCAGTTCCTGAGGGAACATCGACCTTGCAGAAACTTGCTTCGCCATCAGACGCAGAGTCGTACTTCAACTCCTTCAACTCAATAAGGTCATCTAGAGCGAACTCGGTATACTCGCTCTCACGTATATCACTCACCAGTCAGCTCTCACAACTGACTTCCCTGGCTTTACCCAATGCGACCTCGCTATCTAGCAGCATCTCCTCTATACCTACAGCTCCCATCGCTGTGACCACTCTCAGCAGCGCTGCAGATCAGATTAGGCGATGGCTTCAGAAGGCAACCGAGGTGTTGAGTGGACTCGATGCCGAAGATGACGTGGAATGGGCTGCTGCCGGAGGCCGAGAAGGGCTTGGGGAGGTTCAAGAGGCCATCAGGAAATTCGAAAGCCTTGTTGGTGTATATGTTACAGCTATTGAAGACCTGCAGGAGCGAGAGGACATCTCGGATGTTCCTAATGAGCAGCTCAAGGCTGTCGTTGATCAAATGGAGAGGATCCTTGAGGCTTGGGAGACTGTGCGGAGGTCACTCAGAGGCGTAAAACGACAAGTTGAATTGGCAATGGAATGGGAGGAGCTATGGAATGTTGTACTCGGAGACATTGGCTTGGAGGTCGAGAATCTATCCAGACTGGTGTTTGAGATGGAAGAAGCAAGGCACAAGGCGTTACAGGCAGATTCATCTGAGAGCATTGGAGCTCTCGACATGCAGGAACTCGACACTATCGCTGAGGAAGGCGAGAGGGAGACAGCGAGCCATCGCATCAGCCTATCGAATGTGTTATCACCAAGCTCACCGACGGAGCCACCGGGAACAGGTATCGCACCGGAAGATGACCGACTGCTGGCACTATTCGCTCGCATGCAACCACTTCGAGCGTCATTGGACTTCCTTCCGATGACTTTGTCAAATTTTCATGCTAAAGCACAGCCAGTCCTGCCAACAGCATGTCAAGAGCTTGAGTCAAGGAGGATAAACTTAGAAAAGAAGTGGAAGATGTTAGAACGCGACGCTCAGCGTCTGAGACAAGAGCTCGGTGAGGATCGTTGGGTGCTTCTGTTCCGCAATGCTGGAAGGCAAGCTCAAAAGCTCTGCGAATCTATTGAGCGCGCCATTAGCAAGCTTCAAGAGGCTATTGATATAGGGGCGCAGCACAGCAATCCTCCATTGTTAGCCAAGAAGGTGGAAGCCTATGAGGCGAAGAAGACTCATTACGGGCCGGCAATCGAGAAGGTTTTGGGAATCATTGACAAAGGTGTTACTGACCGTTTCACTGTTAATGGCGAGATTCTTAGGCTGCAGTCGGACACAAAAGCTAGATGGCAGAGCACTAGCTCCGACATGAAAGATATGGATCTGGCTTTGGATGATCTGACCATAAACAAAAGTCAGCAGCTGCGCGACTCTATATCTAGTATAATGTCTATGGACCGTTCCTTGGACCGATCTGCCAATGGTAGCGCTGTTGACACTCCTGGCAGCTCACCTGCATCGTCTGTTGTTCTGGGCCCAACAAATGGCAACAAACGTGATGAGTCTCCTGGAATGAATGGATTGAGCCGCAGAAGCAGCATTGTGTTTAACAGCAATACCCGCCTCAGCAGTGCACGGCGTAATTTCACTATGCCACCAGGGTCACCTGGCTCAATTCAGCTACCTCGCAAAACACCAATGTCTAGGTCTTTTACATTGGACGGCAGATCCTTATCTCGAGGCACATCTCCATCACCTTACGCCAAACAATCATCGGCTACCCCTACGCCTGGATGCCGAGCTCAACGGCCTAGTATGCCACAGGTTGATCATAAGCCTCGCTGGAACTCTTCTCCAAAAGTCGACTATTTTGAGTTTGGTCAGAAACCAAGGCCACTACCATACTCTAACCCATCGTTTGGTCGCAGGAGCTCGATGGCTTTCCGTTCTCCCAGCAGCGCCGGATCTCACCTGAATTCCTCTGGTCTTCCTCTTCCCAGCCCGTTGGGTCGTTCTTCTCCAGCACCTGCTCTTGTCACTGCAACTATATCGCATCGCCCGCGCCTCGCATGTGGTGCCCAAAGCTCCGTTGGGGAACGTCAAACCTCATGGTCCTCACCTGCGAACTCGAGCGATTGGGTAAAAGTCAAGAGCAAGACGCCCCAATCTACCGAGTCAAAGAAGGAGAGTATCCGCCTTGGCTCAGCACCCGGCTCACCTCCAGATGCCCCTAGTGCAGATAGTCCATCTGCAAGGCCAAGGCCACAACGTCCAAACACATCTTTCGCGAGCAGCCGTCGCGTCAGTATGCTACCCCTGCCGAAAAATTCACCGTTGGCCACTCCAAATGGGCGCGAGACCGCTATGGGATTGAGGACGGTACCAAACGGAAGTGGCAGAGAGACCTCTTTTGGGTCAAGGCCCATGTCAAAAGGGCTGGAGAATGGAGCTACCAGCAAGGGAAAGTAACGGCATTAAAACGAGTCTAAAAATACCAAATGCGGTTACGAATGACTAAGGGAAGAAGACTAGAAGACTTTCTCGTGAGGATCTTCAACGTCTTTACGAGCAATTGACGAAGCGTGATAGCGAAAATCTTACAGCGAAGGTGTTTCAGCGGATAATGTGTACACTAATTCCTGCTACCTGATCGCCAAGTACATATCAACGCGGCTATCAGCCAGCGTTTCGGAGACATAGTGCAGGCAGAACAGAACAATGCATACGGTACCGAATTTGCAAGCAATCTTCCCGTGAATTGACGTGACTTGTCCCTCAGTCAAGTTTGGCTAGGTGTTGCGTAGCCAGCCTTCTCAAGCTTTGCCTATCATTCTACATCTCCCATCCCTCTCCATGTTTCCTCTACTTCGCAGCGTACCACCGCTACTAAGCCCTAGGAACCTTACATCCATATTCACCTGCTCCAATTCCCTCTGCCTTTCCGCGACTCTGTCTGAGTCGATCAAACGTTCATGTTTCCTAGTCTGCCTATGACCAAGACTCTACAAGCGGGCTTCTCTCGTAATACTCCCCTTTCCTGCATACCAACCTTTCCGCTTTATGCTCGGCTCCGCTTGCACTCTTCCGCTCTTCCTTTACCCACCCTAGTTGTACACACTCTGCCTCTTGTTGATGTTCACACCTTGCAATCGATACGATATACCCCGTTGACCTGTACTGCCAGATCATTTCCACGCGGGTGCCATGTAATCATGATTCTACGCACTCACTTCGCTCATTCCTGCTTTTCGAAGCAAGTAGGCCTTTGGCGAGACCCACACCACCCCCAAAAGCACGATGAAAACTACAAGCAAAGCCAACTCAAAGAAGGACTCTTCGTGTTCCAACGTTCGCATCAGGATAGCAGACGCTAGCGGAATGAGCTGTCTTTGTCTATCCCGTCTGCTCTTTTCAACCGCCAAAGAAACCTCTTTCTTTCAACCCGGTGCCGGATCCGTCTCGTTTAAGCATCCTTTCTGAGAAGTTCGATGCTTCCTCGTAGTGTGCCATTTCGGTATCCCCCCGCTCTCCCTCCTTCCCTCCCTCTCTCCCTCTACTATCGAACACCCACCACCGACATCGGTCGTAAGCCTTCATCCTCACAGCATAGCACCGCACAACCATTTTCTCGATCCCAACAGACTCAACGGCCCAAAGCAATGCCTCCCTGGCTCCTGCATCCCTCGGCCTTTGGCATCTTACCCGGTTCCGAGCTCGAGCTCGCATCACTACCGCGAGAGACATGCACGATTATGATCTGGCTGTTCTTCACCTCCGCTGTTGCCGTCTTGGTTGTTTTGGCGAGGATGGCGTCCCATACGGCGCAGCGGACGAGGGAGGTGAATGAGGGGAGCGAGATGGAGAAGGGGATGAAGAGGGAACAGGGGGAGGAGGTGAGGTTGAGGAGGGGGAGTAAGGGCGGGAGTGGGAGTTGGGGCGTAGGTGTGTGGAGGGTTGAGTAGGGGCGTGCGTGGCGCCTGGAGGGGGAGGGATTTTGTTGAGTCAAAGGGGCTTGGAACATGGAGATCTAGAATTCTGCACGCGACTGGTGGCTTCTGAGCCACTGCAAAAGCATGCTGTATGTATGGTACATCGAACTCGAATGCCGGTCACTTCATCGATCAAATCTACACCTCTCGCCTGTAACGTGTGAGCTTTCAAGACTATCCTGGTCGCATGGTATATCTCACCAGGTCATGCCAGGCCGTTCACTCTTCGGCGTGTGCACCGCATTGCTATCTGCAAAGGGATCATCTTCATCTTCCTCCTCAGAATCGTCATCCTCAGCATGCCGTACCCCACCTTTTCCGTTTAGAAGCATCGTCGGATGCTGCTGGCTAGGCTTTGTACGAATGTTGAGCTTTGAAAACGCTTCTTGTGTGTCCTTCTCTTTGTCCGATTCCGGCCTTGTCGATTTCGCTGGTTCCTCGTCTTCGCTCCAATCTTGCTCTTCGCTGTCGCTATCATCGTCGACGCTCTTATCGAGGATCTCATACGCCATCAAAGCCTCAACGAGGCTATCGTTAGCATTGATTAGACTACCAAGCCACTGTTCGCTTTCAATATGCTGAATGTATCGCAATATCTGTCGCCGCAGCGCTTTACATGTCTCAAAGCGGTTCACAGTTTCTGCGTGTTCACTAACACGAAGCTTCTCTCTGTTTAGGAGTTTGAGGGCATTCATAAGATTGGTGCTTGCGACAGAAGAGGAGGCAATGGTCTGGAGGAGTTGAGGCTTTTCTTTCTCAAGATTGAAGGTTTTTGGTCTCGACTTTTTACCATGCTTGTCGGGCTTCAGCTTCTTGGGTTGGTATTTGGGTGTTGGCGTGATTCTTGCAGTCAGACTCGGCGGAGCCATTGAGCTTGACTCGCCAGATATGGACTCGTCTTCAGTGCTTCCGAAAGGGTCTTCGTTTGCTTCTCGTTCAGTCTCCTGCAGTACCTTTGATTGTGCTTGAGTGACCGGCTTTTTTCTCTTGGGAAGCTGCTTCTGAAGGGCCACGATGCGCTCCATGCCTGGGGTGGACTGGTAGGCAACAGCCCATTGTCTGAATAGTATTTGGCACTTGTTCTTCACCTCCGAGTCTGACAAGGAGTCTGTAGCGCAGACACGAAGGCGCTCTAACAGAGCCTCGTCTGCGAAAGCACGCTGAAAGCGGGGACCAGCATTTTCAATGAGACCATCCAGGACTGTAAGAGCTCGTAGTTGCTGATCAACGCTGCCATACTTACTGCAACATCATGTCAGCAGGGCTCCTCAACCCAATTACCAATATATGGTCTGGCATACAGCTTCTTCCGTATCGCTCGCGCCGCTTCGGTTGGTCCGCCTGTCTGCAATCTTATAACCTCGATTAGGTCTACGATTCCGCTCATGTCATCTGCTTCATATTGTTCACCCGTCAAGCGATTGATCTGGACAGTGATCGCCGAGTATGGCTTGCTCTGAGTGTTGAGTACCGAGGGCATTAGCTTCATGCAGATATCCGAAGGGCTGCAAAACGAGAATGAGATGCCTAGCCGACATGATAGGGTGCGTGCGCGGAGCTAAATCTTTACTTATGGTGCTCTACGAAGATGAGAGGTAGACAAGCATTCTGGGCCATAGAGATGAAAGACAATTCCACCAGAGCGATTTATGAATCCATTTCTCTGCGACCTACCGAACTCGAGAACATCTTGACCTGGTAATGATGAGGGCTTGATTTGACACAACAGAACCGTAGTTGGATGAACAAGCACAGTGAGAAACTGGCTTGTCCGAAGGCAAGCAGCAGTTGCTACGGAACAAGGATGACGAGGTGGCAGGATGACGGAAGTCAGGACGAGATGTGGATTTGAATGAGCTGCCGTCGAGGCTGAAGAGATGGGTAGTCAGAGAAGAAACAAGTGTCCATGTTCAGGTGGCAGGACGAAAAGACGAAAAGACCAAAGGAGGTCTTTTACTCTTTTTGATACTGATGTTGATCTTGGAGCCTCATGCGAAACCCGGGATGCCATTGCCGACGGATGATGCACGCAATTAGCAATGCCAAAATCCCCGCACTTAGCCCTTTACGGATTGTGGGGTGCAGATGCGGAATTGATCTGGCAGACGTACAACATACTCATCAATACCCAACACTTGCAGTAAACAATTCCCTTGGACAATCCGCCGTGGACGGCAGTGGTGCGACTTCAGAGGGAAAATTCATGGTCCAGCCGGCGGACCAGAAAGACGCAAAACGGGCACAAATAGCTTGGGGATGGGATTTACACGAAATGAGAGCAGCGGCAATGATGGATGACCCAGTGCTGCATGAGAACTCGGAATGTCCTCATCCTGCGCCACCAGTCGTCGGCTTCACACCTATTAATCTCCGTAGGGAATCTGACACAGCTCCATTTCTTCCCAGGCTCGAGACCGTCAACAAGCCCACGGCGTCGGACAAACCCAGGGCTTCTAAGAGGCGGAAGACTCAACCATCTATTACCACAACAGTGTCCAAACCCAAAAAAGCTGCCGGCTCCGGAAAGACAACAAAAACCAAGACAGCGGCACAATTGGGCTGTCAGGATATTTCACAAGGCTTGTCAAGGACCAAGCCAACGTCTTCCGGGAATGGAGGAGTACGTACCAAGGCCAGTTCGTCCTTCGAAGATGCCTCGTTGGAGCAAACTCCGAAACTGCAAATGATTGGTGATGCACCAGTTGAATCTGAAATGAAGTCAGTGTTCAATGCTAGGAAGAAACAGAGCGAGCCTTCTGGACTCGCCGACAGATATCAGGCTGCGTACTCTAATGGTCCGGGCAAAGTCTTCAATCAAGCTACTCCTCCCGCTCCTCCTAAAAGCGATCAAGTCGAAGCAGAAATATATCCTAATGATCAGGCTCATGATCACGACTCCGCTACCGAACGACAAGCCAGTCCAAATATTGATTTCGAGCCCTCCATCCAGAACAACCCAGAATTCGATGGCAGCATTCTAATCAGAGACTATGATGCACCACCTTTCACTCAAACGAGCCCTCCGAGTTTCGCAATCGCAGATCCTCGTGGAGACGATATGGTAGACGAATTTGAACCCCTAGAATCGATATCAGATGATATCTTTGAAGCTGGAGGTATTGAATACGGCGATCGTGGCGGAGAGGACGAATTTCCCATGGATGACGAGTATCTCGAAGGAATGATGCAGTCAATGACGGTTCCAGCGGAAGAAAAACTCTTGAGCTCAGACTGGCGGCCGCAGGACTTCTCAGATGATACATTATGTATTGACGAGCAGCCCGCAAACGACCAATCGCACTGGTCTGGTGCTATTTCAGCCTCAGAAGGAGTAGTCATATATGATGAGGATCCAACCTTAGTTACAAGCGAGGATCTGAACATCGCATCTTCGCCTCCATGGAGCTCCCAAGCCTCCTGCTTCTTGAGTCACGCCACAGGTAACGCGAACCCAGATCGTGCGAGATTGTCAGGAGGGTCCGAGAACTGCTTCGATGATAACGACCTAGATGATGGTCTCATCGGCCTACTGGTTGATGAATCCAAGGCTACTTTTCCAGTGACACCTACAAAGCAACCCTTGTCACCAAAACTGCAGTGGCTCCCACCTAAGACTTACACTCCGAAGAAATCGTCTCAAATACCCGTCTCTCCAGCCGAGGACCCTCATCTCGTGCCCATGAGCTTCAACAGCGATGCCCTACCATTCATACGTCCCCCTTTCCCAAAGGCCGTCCGCGACCGCTCTCCAATCCTCGGTCTCAATAACCGCACTGTCCTACGCACCTGTTTCCGAATAGGAGAAGCTCTCAACGCTGCCGCGGTGGCCTCACGTACAAATGTCGACGCAATCATAGAGCTCTACGCTCGCGTTGTAACGTCGTCCCGCGAGTCCAAAGGGGCACATAAGCAGGTCTTTCAGTTCGGAGATTTGTTCACAAACAAGCCGCCATACCTTGTTGGCTCGTATGCTCTCTGGCAAGGTGTCGACTTATGGGACTGTGATTCGAAAGGGCTTGTTGGCGAACAGGGAAGGGAAAAGATGGTTAGAGCGCTGGGGAGGATAAAGAGAAAGGAGCCGGTACAGGGGCGAAGGCCTGAGGTTGAAATGGTTGTACTGAGTATCTGGGAGGTGGATTGGGAGGACGTGGGGATGGCAAAGGGGGTGGTTGTTTGTCACAAGGAAAGTTGAGGATATACAGAGGAGTGCTGCCGGGATCAAGTGCTGAGACTGTGCGCGGCTGGGAGGGGGGCGAAGGTGGGAAGCAATATGCTAGGTCATCTGCTAGAAGTTGTCTGTTTGCTTTGATCGATGTGTCTGATACCCCGTTAGCGTGTGGCTTTGATCTTTTGGCTTTCAAAGATATACCTCGGACAATATCATATACGCTTTGCTACCAGCTTGAGAACGTTTACAAAAGCGGAGATGTTCTTCTCACAGTCAAAGTCGTACATAGCTTCCAAGCCATCTCAAAGAAACGTGCCAGACCAACGTGCATGAATAAATTTTATTCCTATCTGCAATCTCCGAACGCGGCACAACGTTGATCTCAAAACCCAACGTCGAGTTCGGAGTAAATCCCGGACTTATTAGCAGCCTGCCGACGTTCATCGATCGAGTGAGCTAAAGTACATGATGCTGACCGGGCGCTTTCCAACAGCATATTTGAATATGGAGAAGAGGACGTGGAGCAATTACGCCCAACCAGACAAACGCCATGCTTGAGAATGGGAATTCTTGAGCACAGAGCTTGCTTGCTCGGCTGTACTGGCTGGGGCAGAACGACCAAGGCTGCAACGTGTCTGAGTGAGCTCATACGATGGTATGAAAGGTTTTAGCATCGAAAGGGGAGTTATTCGCCGGCCTCGTCATTCGCCGGCGCTTCTGTTGTATCTGTCGCATTCGTCGAGAAGACACTAGAGTGACGGTCAGCATCGTGAGTCATGAGAGCAGCTTTGACGGAGCTCTCACAGGTGTTTCTCGTAAAAGTGCAGCATCCGCTGCGGGCAAGCTCGGTAGATGACAGGCAGTTTCGCTTTGGAGCGGTAGAATCTGCCGTCTTCATTCTTCGCGTTCCAGATGAGATAGCCCCACAGCTCGCCGTCAGAGCTTTCACGTGCCACGGTATCGACAGCCTGGACTAGTGGATCCCATGCCCCGTCTTTCGCCGGAGGAGCCTTCCAGTCATCGTCGCCTTCGTCCATGTAGCCGATGAGAGGGATGGGCGAGCCGTCTTGTTCGAATTCGGGCGCTCCGTTGCTCTTTCTGCCCTTCCCTTTGCCGCTGCTTGTCCGACTTGTCTTGGTCATCTTAGGTCGCTTTGCTGTATCTGGTTTCTTTCCGCCCGAGCTTTGACGGCCTCGCTTCTTGGTGCCGGACTTTGGCTGATCTACGATCGGCTTACCGCCAATACTCTTCCAGTACTCTTCCAATATTTCTTTTGCTCCCCTACAATGGACTTAACAAGCTGGCTCGTGGCTTCGAGGGGACATATTCGGGCTTACTCTAGGTTATCCTCGGTCTCCCAGGTCCGATCTGCCTTCTTCTCGTAACCCTTCCACTTGACATGATAGCGCATGTGACCCTAGGTGGCCATTAAATCAGCAGGTGACTCGCAGTTATTAGAAGAATCCGATTACCCACATCTTCGAAATCTGAGCGGTGGTCCTTAATGGCTTCAACAATAAATCTGGGCCGTAGTTAGTAAGGCGCATTCATTTATGGAAGCCCAGACTAACGTTTCAGGGTCGTCGTCTTCATCTTCCTCCTCTTCGTTCTCCTTGTCCTTCATTGCAGCATCCGCGGGTTCATCATTATTCTCAGGTAGCGCAGCTTTGGTAGACGGTACATCCTCAACGCCTGACTCCACGTCGCTTTCTTCGACTGGAAGAGGGGCTAAACCAGGAAGGTTAGCATGCATGATCGTGGAAGTGACGCGAAGCTTGGGCAGGACAGTGATGAACTTACGAGGCATTGTGACGTGTGAGGGTTGTTTGTCAGTTTATATTGCGAGTACAGAATGGAGGTGGGCGGTTATGAAAAGATTCGAGTATCAATTGGAAACAGCCTCTGAGAATCAAGAGGCTGTGATGGTAAATCTGAAGGTGATAAGTGGATGCTGTTGCGAGGCGCAAAGCGATTGTGATGCTTGGAGGGTTTCCATCGACGGTCGAGTCGCGTGGAATGGCGCTAGCGCGCCGGCACGTCTCCCAGTCCCAGGACAATTTCAACGGCCGAGGGGCCCGCATGAGATACATCCCCTATGTATCCCACAACCAAGATACCCTTGACTTGAGACTTCATCCAGCACTTTTCTCTGCAGAATATCATCTACCTTATCTTCCTTGTACAGGCTTAGTCTTCCAGAGGAAGAAACAGCACTGCAGTGCTCAAGATGGCAATGCGTGAGTTACTCAACAGAATACGACTTTCCTCAAGCTTTGCAAATAGGATACTTAACTGACGAGATCTTGTGCTCAGAGTTGGACATGTCGAATGGTACCCTTGATTCTTATGATGCCTCCGTATTAGGGCCCCGTCTGACACTCTCGAATTATAGCTTCAGTGATGAAGGACGAGCAGGGTCGACCTTTCATTGTTGTAAGAGAGTAA
This sequence comes from Parmelia sp. 050094, assembly GCA_018257885.1. NCBI lineage: Eukaryota > Fungi > Ascomycota > Lecanoromycetes > Lecanorales > Parmeliaceae > Parmelia > Parmelia sp. 050094. Next base: position 164,588 of record JAEUBB010000004.1, read on the forward strand.
GTTGGACCCCTCACTTGCTGCCACGATAAATTCGACTCTGCGGAGGTTTTGTGATGGGCCACTGGTCTGACTGGATCTAGTCAAGGGAAGAAGAAACGGCAGCACGGAAATGATGCGGTCAAATCCCATATTACCGCAGCGAGGACAGTGGCCAACATTGTCCGAACATCACTGGTAAGACATGACCAGGAAACCACTGAAGAAGCCTGAGTTATGACTAAGATTGGGTTGAAAGGGCCCGCGAGGTCTAGACAAGATTCTTATTTCTCCGGACGGAGATATCACTGTCACCAATGATGGAGCTACGATACTGTCACAGGTACTGGTTCAAACCACGATATGAGAGTCTGTACTGATGTCTGGCTGTTCAGATGGAAATTTCGAATCACGTTGCAAAACTACTAGTGGAACTCTCGAAGTCGCAAGATGACGAGATAGGAGATGGGACCACCGGTGTCGTTGTACTTGCGGGAGCTCTTCTAGAACAAGCTGCAGACCTCATAGACAAGGGAATACATCCTATTCGAATAGCAGATGGGTACGATCAGGCCTGTGAGGTCGCAGTGGAAGAGCTTGATCGAATAAGCGACAAGATCGAGTTTACAAAAGACGAGAGGCAAAACCTTTTCAAGGTGGCGAAAACCAGTTTGGGAAGTAAAATGTATGACTTGTTACGCTGAGCAGGGAAAGTGAAGCTGATGGTGTTCTAGTGTATCGAAAGCTCATGACCAATTCGCCCAAATAGCTGTTGATGCTGTCCTCTCCGTTGCCGATCTCGAGAGGAAAGATGTCGACTTTGAGCTGATCAAAGTCGATGGCAAAGTTGGCGGTTCATTAGAAGATACACTTTTGATCAAGGGCGTTATAGTCGACAAAGATTTCTCACATCCTCAAATGCCAGACGAGGTACATGATGCCAAGCTGGCGATTTTGACTTGCGCCTTCGAGCCCCCAAAGCCGAAGACGAAGCACAAGCTTGACATAACGACCGTTGAGGAGTTCAAAAAACTGCAGAATTACGAGAAGAGCAAGTTCACAGAAATGATTCAACAAATTAAAGACACAGGGGCCAACCTTGTGATATGTCAGTGGGGATTCGATGACGAGGCAAACCACCTGCTACTACAAAACAAGCTACCCGCAGTCAGATGGGTCGGAGGACCCGAGATCGAACTCATCGCAATAGCAACAAACGGCCGGATCGTCCCCAGATTCGAAGATCTCAGCGAAGCGAAGCTCGGAAAAGCAGGCGTTGTACGAGAGATGAGCTTCGGCACCACAAGAGAGAAGATGCTAGTCATCGAGGAATGCGCAAACACGAGAGCAGTGACCGTCTTTGTCAGAGGAAGCAACAAGATGATCATCGACGAGGCCAAACGCTCCCTCCACGACGCCCTCTGCGTCGTGCGGAACCTCGTCAAGGACAACCGGGTCGTCTACGGAGGCGGCGCCGCAGAGATCGCCTGCTCGTTAGCGGTCGAGGAAGCCGCAGTCAAGAGCCCTGGCCTGGAACAGTACGCCATGCGAGCATTTGCTGACGCGTTGGACTCGGTGCCCATGGCGCTGGCGGAGAATTCGGGTCTAAGCCCGATCGAGACACTGGCTTCGATCAAGTCGAGGCAGGTCAAGGAGAAGAATTCGAGGTTGGGGGTCGATTGCATGCAGAGTGGGAGCAACGACATGCGCGAGCACTTTGTCATTGATCCGTTGATTGGCAAGAGGCAGCAGCTGCTTTTGGCGACGCAGCTGTGCCGCATGGTGCTCAAGGTGAACAATGTTATTATTGCTGGAAGCGACGATAGTGAGTTTTAGATATCTGGTATGTATATCGGAGATGAGTGATCTGCTGTCTGCCGTACTGTCATTGCATGAGCCGTATGGGCGTTGAGCATAGATAGACAGAAAAGCAATCTTGCTATGACAAATGAACAGACATTATCTGATAATCTGTGTTCATGACTGGGGCACAGCATCTAATCCAGCTCCGGAGCAAAGATACCGATGCGGCAACTCGCACCCCATATCATCCATGGCATATCTACTCTCACATACTGCCAGTCCCGTCTCTGATTCAGGCAACCTACGATGAAAGCAGTGACACTCTTTACACAGTCAACTTCCAAACACCCACACGCTCCAGTCTTCCATGCCAAAAGATGGTTAGGATTCAGCGTGCAGAGGACTGGTCAAACACCAGTGTCGTCGGGATATCGTGCTGATATCATCGTGATCGAAAAGACTCCTCCCGCTGCCACTTCCGCATCCACTTCCTTCGGCCACATTCCCGTGCCGTCTGGCACCGGGCTTTCCTCTTGAAGGAAAGTACGGGGGAGCTCTCGTTAGCTTTGCGATAGATGATAATGAGGCTGGTGGGTTCGTTATATGGATGGAAAAGAGGGGGGAATCATGCTCCATGGGCTTTCATCATGTTTTCAAGCGGATTCTCAAGCAAAGCTGCATTATTGGAAAAGAGACCACACCCTCAAATCAGACAGACAGAACAGACCACCTGCCGGAAGAAATAATGACGTACGTGTAGTTAAAGACTTCTGTAGAGGCTGCAGGTCTAAAATCACGACAGAGCATCAACGGAGCAATTTATGAGAGCAACACGTGGTCCGTGACAGTCTTGTCTCTGGTCCCGTCCCTAGAGAGGCGAATCTCCGTGATGAATATGTAAATAGAATGCTTTGGTCAGAGTAATGGATAACGAGATGGATCATCGCTGATGATAGTGGTGTGGGATGCTTTGGATATTTGTGTCGCATTGACAGCCACAATTTCTGATCACGCCGCCCGGTACCCACCACATTTATGGGCTACAAGTCTCTGAGGGCAGCGAATCTCTCGCCTGGGAGGACATCTAGGAGATTTAGATCCAAAGGGCAAGCGAGGGAGGCGATGAACCAAGGGTCCAAAGGAATATGCACGGTTGGTTTTTTTTGTTCCCCAGATGTTGCAGATCCGAGCAGGGGAATTCGATGCGAAAAGTCTAGGCCTCTCAACGCCCTGATCAGATAACCAGGGATAATGATAGCGGCCTCCCCTGCCTAAATCGCGTGGCGGCGCCTTTACGTAGGCTTGGCATGCTGTTATGTACCCCGTGATCGTGGCCCGGAAGCAAAGCCTTTTTGGGGGGGTGGAAAGACTCCTATAGGTTTATAGGAAAGAGTGATCATTTTCAGCTGCAGCATTCGTCGACCTACCCCCACGTTATGTGCGCTCGGATGCAGGTGGGTGAGCCCAAATCTGAGATGGTGATGAATCAACTTGCTGGAAGGTTGCAGAGTGCCAGAGAGTGATTATTGTTCCTAAAGTCAATGTGTTGCAAGAGTAGTAGTATGTGAAAGGCAATTTGACAGGTGACAGATTGTTGGTATGGCTGCTTGCTCCGCGATGGTGTGCCGTGGCCTTGTCAAGCTTGCGAAGCTTGGCCTTCATCCCACGCGGCTCGTGTGAAAGATCGAAGAGTGAGATCATGAATTGCAAGTTCGATCGATGGAGAATCCCACGCTTTTTGCATTTGTTTTTGTTATCAGGGCCAAGTCGCCAATTCTTCACGTAAGCAATTAAGCAATCCTACGGCGGTGAACAGGACCGCTCCGTTTGGTCGTTCCGCGCCGGACTGTTGTCCTTTTCGGGGGGGGGCTGTTAGAGTATCAAGCGATACTGATACATCTTCGGCTCCTCGGGCGGGGCAATGTTGGATGCCTTCCCCGACTTAGTGGGATCTTCATGGGGTCGATCACCCCCACGCGGCGACTCGCACCACGTGGTTTCCAAGGTTTTTGGGGTTTACCAATAACAAGGCTGTTGGTAATTGGCCTCTCCCAAGGGCCAATTCCAATCTCATGCCTTTGCCTTTATCAACGTCGAGTATCAGGAATCTCTCCTTGTCGGCCACCGGGGCTGATACGACGTTGAATGTCTACCGCTTCCAGCTTACGGCCGTTGACCAGGGTCATCGAATGGTGGTCAGCTTCCCCCCGTAAATCCGTCCCCTGTCGGCACGGGTCTAATGAAACAGCCTGAATGGTCTGAATGCTCGACTCAGCAGGAATGATGTGACGGGAGGATGCCCATCATGTAATCACTTCGCCAGATTCAGACTCCGACTACGCAATCAAAAAGACGGGGGATTCTTGTCTGCTGACCAGAAAGAAGCGTAGGAAGGTGAGACGGACAACTCCCAAACCTCGAGGCTCGGACCTTGCGGGGGCACATGACAAGATGACCCGCCCCCCTCCGGGGTTGGAATGCCTAAATAATTCTTCATCTCTGCCCTAAGAGTCGCCCGCTCGAGCAACTGCCTCGCTTCATTTTATTCTGGTCAAATGGGTCTCGCCCCAAACTTTCCCCAGCTTTTTCGTCCCGGTATGTCTTTTGGGCTTCCCCGGATCGCCTCATTCGTCTAGGTAGTCGGCTATCCTCACCCCAATCCTACATGCGCAAAAGGCACCGCAGAGTCAAATTCCTAGCACGCGACCCTCAGGCCCTTCAACTCACGGTACATTTGGTACTCTGTCATGAGCAGCAATCAGTGTTTTATGTGCCTCTTTCTTTGCCTCATCATTCTGTGTACGTGAACCCACTGTAACATCAAAGGGACTCGAAGACACAGGCATTGCCGCACCTTCGGCTATGTTTGTTCAGGGCGCATATAAAGATCCCGTAGGATCGATCCTCCGTAATTATTATTACACACGCAACCACTACTGTTGTTGCCTTGGGAGGTAGATGTGATCAAAGCCAACTGTAACCTACCATTCCTTTGATGCATGTCAGAAGAAAGGTCGGCGTTTGGTACAAAGTGCGATCAACCTGGGCAATCCCCGCCATTCAGGAAGTCACATGGAGCTCTGGGTCCATGCGCGCCATAGTGATGCGCTGTTCAGCCAGTTTCAAGCGCATACATAAGCGACACTGGTCATCAGGATCATGGATGTCAGCTTATCGACTAAGGAGTAGTAGTTCCCTCAAAAGGATGACCTTGGTCCTTGAAGTATTGGACGAGAGGTTGGTACTAATCTGAATGACTCTGAGGCTTGTACTTAGTGACGAGTACCTTCGGGGACCAAGAGGGAAGCATTGGCCACGAGTACATTATGATGGCCGATGTCAACAATAATAATGTAGAGGTGTGAGATGCGAGCTGGCAAAGAAGTCTCCGACACCAGCAATGGCAAGGTGAGATTGCCCAAGCAAGAAAGGTCGGGCGGTGAAGCGAGACAAACAAGGAAACCGTCTCTCTGCATTCGGCCACGACACATTCTTATTCCAGTGGCCTTTGATGCAGGGCGGTATCGATTTCCTGTTGCAGTATTCAGATGATACTCACTCAGCCCTCAAGATTACTGCGTTCAGCATCATGGAATTGGGCGACTTTTGATATGATGCTGGTTTCGACTACTGTATGGACCGAGGGGATGGGAACAGGCGTGTATGTAAGGGCACACATCCACTTGTTCATTTTGGACGGCAGTTGGTGGCGTTTGTGGCTTCACCGCATGGCACTGTCAAAACCCTAGTCGACCCCAGGAATTTGGGTGGAATTCTAGGTGGCCATTTAGTCCCGTGGGGGTCAGCCAACTCTGGGGAAACGAACCCCGGCTTCTTCCCCCAACAGTAAGATGTAAAGTACGACTAAGCTGAGTCGCTGCCCCGACAGGAAAAAAAGGCTCGCCGTGTATTATTCTTTTGAGTGCAGGTACATAGAACGGTAGAGAAAGAAGAGAAAGAGACAGTCATAGAAGACGTGTCAAGGTTCGGATTGGTTGGTGGTGGATGAGTGTTGAGAAAAAGGCGGTGGGGCGGAAGCATTTGGAGTACGGTGGGATACTTGGTCCTTGTGGCAGAAGGAGGAGAAAGCGAGAATGCATGGCCATGGATTTCTGGGTTCTGGAACAACCGAGGCTACCCCTGCTGCTCTCGTCAACGTGCACTGTGATAGGTACGATTGATTCCGGATAGGAGCCGACTGAAAACCTAAGGATAGTCACTCTGGTCATTCCAGTCATTAAGATTCTAGTGACAATGTATTTGCCTTTAATGCGTCCCGTCTTCGACCAGTCTTGCCACCGGTCTCGGGGAAAGGGGGAAGCGTAGTGAAGTCTGTTTTACCGTGCGTTTTCGATTTGGGCTTCGTTGGCGGTTGAGCCGTCCGCGGTCTGGTGGTGACGAGGAGAAAAGCCAAAGGGAAAAAACCGGAGTCGTGTTCTTATGTTATATTGTTGAATCATTTATTATCATTGTGTGTGCCGTCACAAAGCGACACCAGGCGAGGGGTATTATTATTGACCTTAATCATTTGATGATTTTATTTTGTTTTTTGAGAGGGTGAATTGATAATGCCCTTGGGTCCCCCCAATCTTTACCTTAGGCTTGACTTTCTAGAATTTGTCACTTATGCAGCTTGCATGCATATACATGCATGCAGTCTTGGACTTGGGTCCAGAAATCAGCATCATCAGCAAGCTTAATATTCTCGGCCTACCGTGACTTGGGAGAGGTACATGTACCTCCGTACCCATTTTCTCACCTTGCCTTCACCTCCAATTCCCTTCCCTGGCGATTCCCTTGCCAGTCGCCATTACGAGTTACGACCCTATTCCAACCGTCCCTTGGAAATTCGTTGGATCGATCGCACCGAGGTACCGTAATCGATCATCGGGGCATCCGTAATCGCTTTTCGCCGCCTGCCCTGCCCTGCACCATTCAGCCAAGCCTACCTACCTTACCTTAAGCCTAAGGACAGGGCCCTAACTTCTAAGCCTAAGGTACTCATCATCCTGATCCTGGTAACCAAATCACCTCCTCCTCCTCCTCCTCCACCTTACCTTCCACATCTACCCCCATAATCCTTCCGCATATTCGACATTCTATATTCTACCCTCTCTCCACCAAATCTATACCACCACTTCCGTCACCTTCCTTATGGAAAAATATATCATCTTATGGCGTCAATTCTTCTCCTGTACTGATCTGAATCCAGCTTCACTCTGCCCACCGGCACAATAATTTTCGCCTGCGGCAAACAAACTCCACCACCTCGTTAGATTCGTTTCGCGCCTCGGGAATCAACGGTGCCTGACGACAATTTCAACACCAACCACGACACCTATAAACCTCAAAACACCCCTCACCCGCCCTCGATCTTCTCTCGCATTCGTCGCCAGTGGCATACTCAATGCCGATACGGTTGGAAACCCCGATGCTCTCGGTGGATGTGGAGAAATTGCGAGAATTAGACACGAGGAACGCCGAACACCTCTTCGGCTTGTACAGTAGTACGTTGTCACTGGCACTGTATCCCGACAAGTCATGCTAATATTCGTTTCAGTGTTTTCGAAATGCGCCGAGTCAATGGAGGACGGACGTCGGCTTGAGAATCTCACCTGGCGATTATGGAACCGCGAAACCCTCTGCTGCGAGCCTCAACCACAACACAATCATACCACCACACCCACAATTGATCTCACGAGATCAAGACCAAGCCGTAGGGACGTGCCTGGCCTCTCCGCCAGCGTCGAGTCTTTCGTCTCCATCCGATCAGAGTCGAGCGAAGATACCCACCAACCACCCACAGCACCCCTCGACATCCACTGTAACGCATCACCAAGGCCAGAACTCGCCCTGTCAAGGAGTAGAGGCAAAGAGAAACATATCACATCCCTGGGCCTCGAGAAAATGGTTCATTCGATTCAAGACAAACAGGAGATCGCACCTCTTTCACCAAGCATCGCCGATGCGATGCCTCCAATGCCACAAATGCCACCGTCTACCGATATCACTCCTCGTGCGGTGTCTCCTACCATTAACGCACCTTTCCGTTCCTCGGACTCTTCCTCGTCTACTGCTCCTCTGAGCAGTCCTGAGAGCGATAAGAGCGCACAGCAGACCGTCGGTTCTGACACCAGTGCTGAGATGCCCAATTCGCACACCATAATCCGGGGATTCTCAAGGGACAAGGCATCTTCTTATCGCTCACACACACATCTTGCTCCTGAAGCGATACCGATGAAGCACAATTCCACCAACAAGACAGAGAATCTTGGCAAGAAGGATGCCGTGTTCTTGCTTGGTGGAGGTTCGTCAGGAGACGACGACAGTTCTTTCGATGATAAAATGGCTTCTATGCCCAAGGAAAGCTCACTCACCCTGGGCTTGAAGCGGCCAACTTCAAACAAAAAGACGCTCTCCTTTAGAGACGAGGTTGAGTCACGCGCCTTGGAAAAGAGATCTCACGAGGACGAAGAAGTTTTTGAATCGGACGAAGAAGACGAGAGCGCTATTGATGACGACTCGGAGGAAGATGAGGACGATGACGACTGGGAAGATGACGCATCCGAAAACGCCGAAAACGCCGCCAACGATAAACCTTTATTCCAACGAGTCGACTCGCAACCAAACCTAGTGTCACGACGATCTCTCTTGACCACTGAATTACATCAACTCGACCGAGCCGCTACTTTTGCAAATTTGGCCTCGAAATCCACCCCAGTGATAAGAAGAACCAAAACATCAACATCCAGCGGCCCCACTGATGGAGCTTCACCAGTCGAGGACTCTTCACTTGCCATGTTGCCTGGGCATATGACCAGATCGAAACCTATAATTATGAATGCCCGCAGCGCACAGCAAATGGCCTTTTCACCTAAAACCACACGCCGAAACATGCTTGCTACCGAGATGACTGAGTCTCTGAGGAAAAACGTCTTGTGGGAGCGACAGCAGAAAAAGGCAACCACCAATGCGATCATCAAACGTCGGCACACTGCTCAAACCCTGACCAATCTACAAAATTATCCTGGCGAAGCTGTGCAGGCCTCAAGGCATGGATCTAGGAACACCTCCTTTGATCACTACTTCGAAGCAGGACTCGGTGAATACCACAGAGCTGGCTGGTAGCCATCCATCCTTCTCTCGCATATATTACGATTACACCGGAGCTACTAATAACGATTCTCATTTTCTTCACGCTGTGCTTTATTGAACACTCGAGAGGCATCTTCACAGCGTGGCGCAGCGGCTTAATGATAATTTTCACATGTTACATCACTACATACACGGAGCCATCAATGGCTGGCGTTGCCCAAAATGGTCTGACCTTGCATTGCTACACATGATACCACTACTGCTCTGTGCCTGGCACATTGCAAAGTCGCTGCTTTTATTTCACCGGGGGAAAAGAGCTGAGGAGTTTCGATTTTACCTCTAGGGTGCCGCAGACGCGGCTTTCATCGGCAAATTACGCTTTCGAAGAAGAAACTTCAACAACACGAGGGCAGCGGGAAGGCCCCGAGACCGTTGGCTGTTGCAGAGGCAACGGCTCTGGCAGAGATAATTGATAACAGTACATAAGCAGAATAGAGAGATTACTCATGCCATTGTCAATCAAGGGGTTGAAGTCGTGCTGCCACTGTGATGCCATCTGCGAGGTGTTGAATTTGCACATGCAAAAGCCAGGAGTTGGGCTGCTGAGGCATCACACTCTTGCTTTCTGTCAGTGTCGCTTACTCGTGTGTCAGAAGTAGTTGAGCCTATGACCGTATCCTCCGGACTTGTCCGATGGATGTTACCCGTCCGGGACGAGTGTATGTAATGCCAAGTCGCAGTCATCTGTAGCATGTCTCGCTTAAAGAGTACATGAAAAGGTAAGCATGCGTAGACGGTCCCATGCACGAGCACATCAACATGCCCCCTCGAGCATCCCCAAGCGCCATAATTTTAAGCGCCCCCAGGGGACTTTCGGGGCCCTACACCCACATATGGTTGAACCATGGGTTTGGGAAATTTGGACAGGCATGATTGGGGGCTAATCAATGCCAATTAATGCCGGCTCATGCACACAATATGCGGTGAAGGATGCACCTCGTGCTGGCGGGCCCAGGTTGGAGGGGTACTCTTCGGAATTGGTGGGAGGTGCCTTGGTATAGGGCTCCATGATTAGGGTTACGATAGGGAGGTTGTGAGGTTGGGGGTTTTTTTGGGGGAGGGGGGAGAACAGGGGGATGGATTTGCATGCGGGACTAGGTTAAGAATGCGAACAGTAGGTTACCGAGGAAGAGAGTGCAGCGCTGGAAAGTCGGGAATGAGAGTACGGAGAGTTTCATGGAGGAATGGTGGATAAGTTGCAGATAGGTACTCTACTGCGACAAGGCCAGAAGAGTGAAGGGTAGCAGTATTGGCAGACGATAGGATACACTATGTAGATACATGCAAGGTAGTAGCCGAGATGGAAGATTCAAAGCTCTCCACGGTCGTGTCATGCCCATTGACTCATTTGACTCGTTTGACTCATCCTTGCGTGTACGTGCAACTCATCCTTCTCTCACCGAGCAACGCCGCAGACTCATTCAGGTAGCGAGCAACGCTGAGCTCCAATACTTGAACACCTTCGACTCCGTATTTCGCGCAACAATCATTCGATACTGTAAGACTCGGCCGTCGAATGTAACCCGATGAACGTCATCCTCAGCTCATTTCCCCAAGTATCAAGACCTGGGCCATTTGGAGGCGTCCACTCAGGTGCCCGAAGACGACTCACCTGACCGATCATCGCCTTTGATTCGGAGAATATCTGCAAGTCGGAAAGCAGGCGCATCTGAGCTCCCCAGACTCCCAAGCTGTCTCTCCGCATAATCGGAGCTTCTATCCAAGACTCGGCCGATTCTAAAAGATATCGTGATAGTCCACGTCAAGAGATAGAGTGCTGGTAACGAATCATGGAGAGTGGTCCAAGTCAGCATGTCGTTGGTATGTCCAGACGAGATGATGCGTTGGCAGGAATCCAAGTCACTGAAATACTGTAGGATTTGCTGGCTATTTCATAGCGGAATTGGCCTAGACTATATAATGCTACGTCGCATATATCTAAGTACAGGAAGCTCGAAACGAGCCTAAGCTAGTATTAATTTAATATTAGCCCGAGCCTATTACTAAGCTAAGTCTATATATAATAACTTAGTCGAAATATTATATTCTCCTCTATCTAGAATCTTTATTCGTAAAGATTAAATATATAACGTACTTATTTTAAGTTAAAATTAATATAAAATTAATACTTTTAGTAAAAGTAATCTTCTTATATAAATTATAAAAAGTTATATAGTATATCGCGAATACCCCGTTATAAAGTTATTATAATATTAATATAAATCTAAATCGAAGTATAGAGTTATTATAAATAGATTAAATATAAAGTTTCTATAATAAAGTAAATTCTAGCTATAGTATAAAGTACTTTTTTTAATACTCTCGCTTTATAATCTTTATATAATATATATATAAGTACTCTTTTACTCTTTTTTCTTTTTATATAATTATAATCTTAGAGAAATCTTCTTAATCTCGTTATAATATCTTTATAAATTTAACTCTTAAGCTCTTTAGATTTAAATCTCTTTATCGGTAATAATAGTAAGCTATTAAGAAAACCCGAAAGTAGAAAGTCTAAATAAAAATACGAATATAAAAAAATTATCTTATCTAATAAGTATAAGTAATAAGAGCGCTATAAAAGAAAAAAGATTATAAAATATATTATTCTTATAAAAAAGACCGGCACCGCTATATTTTTATCTTAAATATAAATTAACTCTAAGTATAAGTTATTTACTTATAAATAGAAGAACTCGTTAATAAACTCTATTATTATTAAAAAAGAGTTACTTAAAATAACTACGTAGCTAATAATACTAAGTAAGTAGTTAATCTCGATATAAGAATATAACTAATATATATAGAATAATTAAGAAACTTTAACTTAAGCTTATCGCTAGACTAGTATAAGAACTATTAGCTCTCTCAACTTATATAGCTTTTAATTTAACGCGAGCTTAAATTTAGAGACGAAGCTCGAAGTATACTATCTAATTCTATAAAATACCTCTCTTTTTTATAAAGCGCGGCGCTATATCGCTATAGTATCGCTTTAAGATAAGCTTATATTCGCTATTACCGTAATAACGGGCGCTATAAGAAGTATATCTAAATTAAGAATAATATCGACTTAAAGGCGTACTTAAATTACTTCTTTTATAGCGCGTACTTAAATTATTTAATTAATATTATTATCTTATACTTATTAAGTAAGTTTATTCTCTACGGCTTATAATAATTACTAATTAAGCTTATATCTAGATCGATCCTTTATTTAATCTAATAAAGACGTAATATTCTTAGTACCTTCTTATATATCATTATTAGTTTATTACGATAAGATAATAATATAAGATAAAATTAAACTACCTTTAGCGAACTATTATAATATAAGCGAAGTCACTAATATAATCGAAAAACTCTAAAATCTTAAGTTAAACTTAAGAGAGCGCTCTTAACGATTAAAGCGTAATAAAACGATATCGTCTATAGATAAGAAGTTTAATATCAATAATAATAATAATATAAATAAAAAGACTAAAGAGTCAGGTAAAAAGAAAGAGAATATTATATAATATAATAATAATAAAGTAATCGTATTACGAAGATATAGTATATATATAATAATCTCTTTTTATATTTATTATTACTAGTATAATTAGTTAGAATAATATATCTCTTCTTCTCTATTAATATATTCTTCGCTTAACTATCTTATATAGATTATATACTTTAATCTCGCTAATATCTTATAGTATCTTTTTAATAATAAGATTCTTTTTTCTAAGTCTCTTTACTCTCTTATAAGTCTTTCTTAATCTTGTAGTATTCTTATTTTTCTTTTTTTAAGATATCTTATTATCGTTTATAATATTCTTATTAATATTTAGTAATATCTTCGTACTATCTAAATTATTATCTAGACTATTCTTAATAGTCTTTTATAGTATTTCTATACTATTTAAATTATTTCTAGATCTCTCTAAATTTATTTCTAATATAGCTAAGTCTTTTTTAACTCGTTACAAAAAATTCTTAGATTTAATTTAAGTATTTCTAAGATTCTAATCTTATTACTAATTATTTTTTTTAAGATTTATATTTTTTACTATATCTTTTAAGGGTACTTCTATATTAGATAGATTCTTCTATATATAAAGCTATTCTTCTCTTTTATCGACTATACTATAGTTCTCTTACGAGTTCGCCTTTTTATTATTAATTATTTATAAGGGAAAAGATTCTTTTACTTATTATAACTTTATTATAATAATATTACGCTTATACTTTTACTTTATAGCGGTAATATCGCGCTTTTAGACTTTAATAATAGTATTCTTTTTAAGTTATATAGTCTATTTCTTCTCTACTTAGAATCTTTATACTTTAATATAATTAATACGCTTCTATTTAGTCTTTATAATAGTTACGAGTTTATTATATATAGATAAGTCTTTTATATTTTCTATATTAAGTATATCTTCTATTTATAATAATATTAAAGTAATATTTAATACTTTTCTTAACCTCGATTTTAGTATTAAACTTATTTAGTACTTTTTAATATTATTAAGAGATATTTTTACTTCTTTTAAGTAATTTCTATAAATTAGATTTTTTAAGATACGATTATTAGGCGTCTATAATATATACGTATTAAGCGAATACTTCTTTAAAATCTTATATAATCTAAATTAAGAAGCTTTAAACTTTTATTTAGCTTTATTATAAATAAGTATCTACTTATCTACTTATAGCGTATATAGCTTAATCTTTTCGTTATAAATATATTCTTATATAATTACTCTTTTAAGCAGATTTTTATTAATAATCTATTATATTATTATTATTATCTTAATACGCTTCTATATTTCTTTCTTAGAAATTTCTACTATTAATAATTATATCGAATTATTATTAAAAGGAAGTTAAAAATTAATTCTATATATTAGATAAAAAGGCGATTTCTTTATTATTATATAGAATCTTACTTATAATATAAATAATATTTAGAATAAGAATTAATTCTATAATCGCGTTAACTTTTCTATTAAGTATTTTATAAATATCTTATCTAAAGATCTATTTAAGTTTTCTACTTTACTATTAATACGAGAATAATATAAAGTCGTTATTTAATAACGAGTTTTAAAATAAGCTAGATATAATACTACTACCCGACTTAGAAAATTCGTTTTATTATTAAAAAATAACTCTTATAGCGAGCTATAATATATAAATATATTATTATATAAAAAGTTTATAATTATTTTATCTATTATATCCCGTACCGCCTTTATAATAGATTATCTCGTTATAAAGTTAATAACTATAATTATTTATTAATTTCTATTTAATATTTTTAATAGAATTTCTATAAGATTAATAGATTATCGCTTAAATAAAGTAATATTATTACGAGCTTATATAATATTTAGTTTCTTCTATTATTAAGTTAGTAACCCTCTAGCAATCTAGTATACCGAGTAAGATTACGAATAACTCTTAATATTAGCGTTAATACTAGATTACTACGTTCTAGACTTAATAGATTTTATTAATTTTAGTTAACCTAAGTATTTATAGTTCTTATATATTACTTCTATAAAATCGATTTAAAATAATTACTTAAGGTATAACGTTATTCTATTCTTAAATACTCTTTATATCTATTCTATTACGGAGTTTTAATAATACTTATTCTTTTCTTCTTTAAAGTAAATAAATTTCTATTTTTTTAATAGATTAGTTCTATTTTTTAGATATACTTTTAAAGCCTTTATCTATATAATCTCGTTAAGATCTTATAGCGACTTAACGAATATTTATATTTCTATACCGAGCTTTTCTATAAAGTTAGAACGACAGCTTAATATATCTAGTATAATCGCGTTATAGCCTAATTAGTATTTAATATCTAGATCGTACTAATTAAACT
>JAEUBB010000004.1:184593-233982 GCA_018257885.1 Parmelia sp. 050094
TTTGAATGGCTTTTTAGCTGAGTAAATTTCAGATGATTACAGGCACTGATTTTTCATCACAGGGACATGCAAGCTGATTCCTTTTCTCGGCGCTACCAAGGGGGAGGCTCTGCGCCACACGCTTCACCTGCTTCACCTGCTTCACCTCAGCCGGCGTTGCCCCAGAGGGCGTCGAGGAAGACGAACTACTGCAAGTTCTATGCGACCAAAAATGGTAATTCGATCCATTCCACTCCGTTCCATTCCTTTCCTTTCCATTCATCAGGACTACACTATGACTTGACTTTTGGGTGGCAATCTCAATCAATCCCTATCCATGTCCTGTGCACGTGCTTCCCACTTGGTCTCGACGCTCCTTACATTCTTACATTCTGCACCTAGTCTCTAGTCGCTTTCTTCATCTCATGATAATCATGATATGACATCGCAGGCTGTCGATCCGGTCATGCTTGCCCCTTTATTCACGATCCTTCCACATTGAAAGACGCCAGCAATGAACCGAACCCGAGGGCACGTCCCCAACATGTAGCAGATTCTACACTACTGCGGAACACTGCTGGCAGTTCCAAACAGACCGAGGCCCATTGTCATTCACCCCCCAGTGGCTCATCGCCAAGCTTGCCGGAAGGCCGCCGCTTCGTACCACGACCCGTGGATGGCAGCCGTGTAGTCACCAGGCCTGTCCCCAAAGCTCAGTCTGAGCACCCCAGGGAGTTTCAGATCACACAGCTGAAGCGGAGGTTCTCTCCCACAGAGAGCAGCGAAGATGGGGGGACAAGCTATGCCTTCTCCATGCCACCTTCGGACCCGGACTTCCCCTTCGAGATGGTTGGACTGGAATGCGTTCTACATGTACCAACAACCTATCCGGCAGAGGCAAGACCCTATCTTGATGTCAAAAACAAGGAGATGGGCAGGGGCTACCAAATCAACGTCGAGCGTGGCTTTGCTCGTTTAGCGGAGAGCCGGCCGCAGAGCACGTTGTTGGGCTTGATGAACAGTCTGGACAAATCGCTCGAGTCGCTACTCTCAGAGCAGAAGGCTGAGACTATCACCATCATTCCAAATAAGATGTCGATACTGGGTAAAAGTACACCGCAAGTCAAGCCTGTTCAAGATATTAGAGCACCTCAATCACAGCCCACAACTCCCAGCGACCCTCAACAATTCTTCACCTCAGCCCAACGCCGTCTTGCTTCAGAGCGTCGGGAAGCAGAAACACGCCAGCTTGAAGCCCGCATAGGCCGTCTCCCTCTCTTCTCCAAATCTACAGACGGCATAGCATATGTAATTCCCATCACGCCAAGAAAACATGAAGATTTGCCTGTGCCATTACAAGCCGTAAAGACCGTTAAGCTCTTTGTTCCTTCACTTTACCCTTTACAGCATTGTAGAGTTGAGATTCAAGGTATCAACAGAGAAGCGGCCAAATCCACCGAATATGGTTTCGAGAAGAAAGTCAAGGAGACTCCGGAGATGACGTTGATGGGACATGTGAATTATTTAGCACAGAATATGCTTTCGTTGGCTACACAGCCTACAGGAGAGCTAGAAGCAAAGATGAGTGTTCCAGATTTGGTCTCTCTGCCAGTGGAGGAACGAACGCCTGAAAAAGACGTTCACTCTGGGAAGGGTGAAGAAGACGACCGCAGCCATATTAAGTTCATCCCACGCCCTCCCGAATGGGCTGCTCACAACGAAGAGGAAGATTCGACTGACTGCGAATACTCGAACTCTTATGACTCAGGCGACGAAGACGAAGAGGATGGAGGCGCTGCTCTTGACCAAGTCCCAGAGTCGTCGACGTCAACACAGGCTCCTGAGCGTGGCATCTCTCTTTCCTTCCCATTCTTAGAGCTCTACGGTATTGAGCTGCTAGAGCTTGTCTCGTTGTCTATCACAATCAAGTGTGAGCGTTGCAAGGATACTATGGATATCAGCAGCTTGCGCAACAATGCAAGCCGCTCTGAGTCTTGTAAAAAGTGTGCCATGCCTTTGAGCGTGGGGTATCGAAGGGAGCTCATGCATGCGAACTCTGTGAGAGCTGGGTATTTGGATCTCGAGGGGTGTACCGTTTTGGATCTGTTGCCAAGGTGATACAGCTTTTCTAGGTACTTCCAGGTATCTCACTGACACTATCACAGTAACTTTCTCCCAACTTGCTCCGAATGCTCAACCACACACCCTGCGCCAGGTTTAGTATCAGTTCGCGGCGAGTCTTCCATGGCAATATGCCGAGATTGTCATCGCAAAATGAGTAAGCTTGCCTCCTAACTCCTATCTAACTTCTAGCCATTCTTTACTGAACCAAACCAGCCTTCAAAATCCCCGAGATCAAGTTTCTTCTCATCTCCACTGCAGCCCGCATGAACCGCGCCCCCATCCGTAAAAGGCCCAAGGACTCCCTAGGCATCACCGCAGGCCAACCGCTGCCCCGAAACGGGCGCTGTACACACTATAATAAATCATACCGCTGGTTCCGCTTTTCTTGCTGCTCGAAAGTATTCCCCTGCGATAAATGTCACGACGCCGAAAGTGATCATTCGAACGAGCACGCCAACCGCATGATTTGTGGCTACTGTTCCCGGGAGCAAAATTACCGACCCGAGGATTGTGGCATTTGCAGATCTGGTTTGATCAAAAAGGCTGGGAGTGGGTTCTGGGAGGGGGGCAAGGGGACCCGCGACAAGAGTCGCATGTCGAGAAAAGGTATGTGTTCCGCGTGGTCTTTTGGGGAAAGGAAGGGGTGTGCTGACCGGGGAAATAGATCCGAGGAAGTATAAAAGAAGACCTGGTGGTGCGGCGAGGAAGGTCAAGACTGGTGGGGCTGCGTCGTGAGTTGTAGGTCGGGCTAGAAAAGCTGCATTTAGATGGTGAAGAAGAATTCAGGTCTTTCCACCCTGCTGTTTCAATGGCCTTTTTTCCAATCCCAACATCTGTCTGGTAATGTAGTGGGCTAGCTATGCCGGAGGGCGACAACGACCACAGTGTGGCATGCGCGGATGACGTGGATGCACCCTCGCAGGAACCGGGATCCAGGCCATCTGCTGAAGTTTCAGTGCGCAGTAGGTGAGATAAAAAGGCGGTAGGCAGGGATCCTTGGAGCAAACGGTGCGATGTCGTCACTTTCTTTGCGAGATCAATCTGGGAATCTTCATACAGGCCAGCTTCACGCTCATACGTCTCTATCTGTCCACCAATAGCAATATGAACCTCTACTCCTGGCCCTATCCTCCATCCGTCAACCCGTCCATCTATCCATCCATCCATCACGAAGCCACTCGTTAAGCGCCAACCGTACGCACGCAACCCGCATTCGCTACCGCTCCCCTTGCACCTCCATCTTGATCCAGCAACAGCTTACCGGACAGCCAGGTATCGTGCATCTGCAGGACGCCAAAGACCGTTGAAACGGCAGAGAGTTCGATGGGCAGTGATTGGAGTGTCGAAAGGAGGACAGGTGGGTTTGAGTAGAGATACGTATCAAGGGAGCCGCGCTTAGGAATTAATTCATCACTCGTTTTCTAGCTGTGTTTCTCTTCCTGTGGGTGGGGACGAGCTTTGTGCTGTTTTCTTACCAGGTCTGTGTTTCCGACATGGGACTTTGGGACTTCGGGTCTCGTTGATTCAGGAAACGGGCCACTGTCCCAGCTAGGTGCTTTTGCCTCGTCAAGGTCAAGAGACAGTTAGGATCTGGGGCGGTTCGTCGTTCTCGATTCTCCACGGTTACTGCATTGGCACTAGATGCTTAAGGGCTGTTTGGAGCACAGCCTGATCACCTTGACTGTGCGTCGTGATCAGCTTAAATGGCAACGTATTTGGCAATGACCTGCATGGAGGTATCGACTGACGCTGTCGCTCTAAGAACTGTCACTCCGAGAACCGTCACATGGCAGATGCCTCTAGCAAACACCAACGTTTAAAGACAAAAGATTCGTTTCCGCGATCATCAGGCCTCATCTGCGTAAAAGTCCAGAAACTCCCACCTCGCTGAAAAACAATCCTCGCCATGTTTCTCCTGCAATCGCTGGATTGTCCTCGCATCCGTAGACTTCAAGTCCTCGTCGTCCGATTCCGTCCACACACCTCTTAGATTCTTCGGCAAGGCCCCTTTCTTCGCCAGATGCCGCAAAGCCTTGTCCGCGAGGGTGGTGTCCATGCTTGTACTCTTGAGCACCGATTCCACCTGCTCGACTGATATACCTTTGACGGCATGGGCGTCGATCCAGGCATCCATTTGTTCCTTGAGGTCTGTTTGCGAAAATACGCTTTCGGCGCGTGGGGAGTCGGGCATGATTGGCGGCGATGATGCTATCGTGCTGTCCCAGCCACCGTCCGGGTCTGGGATGGAGAAATCTGGCGCGGGAGTTTTGCTTCCTAATATTGCCTGAGTGTCTGGTAGAGTAGCCTGAGGGCTGTAGATTTCTGTGTTCGGGGATTCGGATTCGGATTCGGATTGTATTTGATGTCCTGGCTCATCCCAGCCACCTTCAGGGGGTGCAAGATCAAAGTCTACCAGCTGAGTAGATTCTCTGCTACCGTGCTTGTCGTCTTCCATTCCCTCTCCCGCTGGTGAGACGTCAAGGCTTAGAGGCGGGCTAGAATTTTGAACAAAGAGCTCCTCGTTGTCCCAGCCTCCTTCGGGTGCAGGAATTCCAAAGTCAATCGACGGCGTAGCTTTGTCAAAAAGGGCTTGTGTATCATTGAAAACATGGCCACGTTCGGAAAGAATGTCAGACAGCTGTTGGCCAAAAGAGTTGTCGTTTCCAGTAGAGTTAGCCGGACTTGTTGCATCTTCTTCAAGCTCCAATCTGATGACAAGAGGAGAAGATGATTCTTCAGTGTGAGTCTCTTGAATATTTTCCGGGGTTGACGCTATTTCTACGGGCAGCTCCGATCCACTTGGCCGTCTACGCTTCGGAGAGATTGGCCCTAACGGCGAACTTGACGGAAGATCCTCCTCGATAGCAACATACTTCCTCTTGGGCGTCGCGGGTTGTAGCGAGCGGGCCTTTTCAGGGGTCCTTGAGGTATGCCGCTTGTTACTGGAAGGCAAGCTAGGCTCTTGCACACTGAGGATGTCCGTTAGCTTTTGGAGTACTGATGGAGCTGTGGCTTTCATCGTAGGTGAGTCAGGATGGTATGATGGGCTTCTGGCCGCTGGTTTGAGCGAATAGTCATTCGTAACGGAGGCCGAAAAACCGGACGGAGGAATAATCATGGATTTCTTGGGTGAGATGAGGTTCTGAAGTCCAGCAGAACCATTTTCCCTGGGAGAGTCGGGAATGAGCGAGGCGCCTGATTTGGAAGCGAGCGATGGGGTGGATGGCCGAGCGGCCGTAGATCTCTTAGGTGAAAAAGCGACCTGGAATTTGGCAGGATCAGTCTTCTCGGGTGACGCGTTTCTGGTCTGTTTTGCTTTTCTTTTGTGATATCTAGGTCGCACCCTTTTCTCCCAATAAAGCTGCCATCGCTGCGCCGTGTGGTTACGATCCTTCTGAAGTCCATGTATTAGCGGTGTAGACTAAAGGTGTTCACGGCTTTGCTGCTGCTTACATCATGATCTCGAGTCCAGCTTTTCCAGGCCTCAGTGATGTTGTCCGGGTGAATTTTGAGTATATCATCGCCATTGACCATCAAAGCTTCGGCATCGTCGTCATCGAAAGACAGGTAATCGTCATCAGCAGTATCTGAGGTAGTCGCCTGATCCTTTGAGGACTCGGTCGTTGGGGGGGCGTCCAAAGGGGGTGTTGGGGGCGCATTGTGAGGAAGTGGAAAGGGAATCTTGGTCCCTTTGAGATGCCTTATCCAGCGATCTCTCCAAGATTGCCATGGATGTTGTGGGTGCTGTATTGTAGTTTAGCGACACCATCCGCTAGAAGCTCAACTGGCTCTTCCTACCTCTTTCTCGAGCTGCTTGTAGATCTCGTTGCCATCTGTACCACCCCCTTTTTGAGGATTATCATGGACCCAATTCCAAAGTGTGCGATCATCTGCATCCGTGTACTTGTTGCGCGTTCCTTTCGCCGGTTGCACAACGGACCCAATACTCCTAATATATCCTTCAGGTGGCCCAACCCTGTGATCGTCGAGATCCTCTAGAGCGCCATTGCGTATTGACTTCTCGATGAAGGTATATGAGTGCCTGTGGCCATGCTCAGGCTACGCCCAAAGTATAGGGAGGAAAGTAGCGAGTGGAATAACATACGATCCTGGCAGAGCTTCTTTCCTTGCATGGTCCACAATCTTGACGTCAGCATTCTTTTCTAGAGGAAGAATCTCGCCGCCATTTGCCTGCGAAGAAGTAAGCAAGGCGTCAACAATATTCCAGCTCATCCGCTCTTTACTTTGATATCACTCAGGAACCTCGATCTCTGCGGCACTTTGTGCGAAATCCAGAACTTGATGCCTTGGAAGAGTGTTCCCTGCACATTGATATCTCTGGCGACATCGCTGAACGCTGTCTCGGCCATCTTGAGTAACTTTTGAATAGGGCAGGAGCTCACTGCAAGAGTTTGGGCGTGTCAAGAGCCACGATCCTCACGCGACAAGCGCGTTTCCGCCACAATTTCACGAAGTCACACTCCATTGCCTTGACCACTACCTTTTATAGATATTTCGTTCTCATTCTGGTACATAGACCGAATCCATACGTCTCATGACTCCTAAATTATGATCCTGTACATTTTGACAATTATCACCAGCAATAATGGAGTCTAGCGAAGTCGACAGAACCTCGAGAGGGCTCCCGTCTACCTAATCACGTCCTACAATTTGTCTGTATCATCATGAATCTACTCAAAAAGATCGCTGCGGCAGTCCTACTCCTCTCGTTTGTGGTCTTCGTTGCTTTCTTTGGCCGTCTCCCTGCTTTGAGGTATGTCTTAAATAATACTGTAAATGACGCATCACTAAGTAGATTTCAGAAAGACTCCAATTGGTCTACTCAACCGCCTCATATGCAATGCACTGCCAGCCGGCCTTGGGAAGCTCGATGCTGTCCTTACAGGTGGGAGATTGGCTCCTGCCATCCGCCGGCTGGGAAATTATCTGATGAATGAAAATCATCCAATAGTTTTGGTGAGACATATGAATGCATGCTCGTCTACCATCTGACAGGGGCCAGATGTTCTACCTTCTGGTCTTGTCGGCGTCGCAATTGCTTTTTATTCCCGCAGCTTTCCCCCGTTTGGGCCAATCTCATCGTGCTCTTGCTATCCTGACATGCGCTCTACCGTACGCATTCACCTATAAAGCAGTGACCTCCAGGTCGTCAGTGATTACATCAGAAAATCTCAGACGTGAAATGCAAAGGTATCCGTACGACCATGTACTCTATCGGCCTGGCCAAAGCTGTCGCACATGTCACTTCTTGAAACCTGCGAGAAGCAAGCACTGCAGTATCTGCAACGCCTGTATAGCGAAGTCTGACCACCATTGCATATGGGTCATGAATTGCCTAGGCAAAGGAAATTACGTCTATTTTGTGGGCCTGATGTTGAGTCTCGGAGTCATGCTGTTTTATGGCTCATACCTTGCCTACATGGTACTCGATGAGAGTCTGCAAGCCAGTACGCTTCGCCGCTCAGATGGACCTGATGCAAGAGCGCATTGGAGCAGAGGCAAGACCTGGTCGCAATACGCGCATTCATGGGGGTTGGCTTTCGCTGATGATGTGCGCATCGGCAGCGTGGGGATGCTGGCCATAATGACTGCACCGTTAGCCTGGGGGTTATTCTGGTATCATATATATCTGATTTGGGCCGGTATGACGACAAACGAGAGCGGTAAGTGGGCGGACTGGAGGGATGATATTGCAGATGGTCTGGTCTTCAAGGCCGAAAAGGCACCTGAAAACTATAATGATAGCCCCGGAAGCGACGACATAGAGCCATTCGTGGACTGGCCGGTTGCAAGCACGCAACAGCTTGTGAGATCTAATGATGGGGAGCCTCCCGAAGCTCGTGCAATCTGGCCCCGGAACAATACTGCTACCGGGAGCGTTCGCTGGAGGCGAGTTTCAGGATTGCATGAAGTCCACAACCTGTATGATCTGGGGTTCTGGGACAATTTCATTGATGTGTTCACCTAGTGGAATCATAACGACCCCTACCACCATACCCTTCAAAGACGCTTCAGTACGTCACCTCTCCCGACATCTTCCCATCCCAAGACTACAGCGGTCCCTAAGATGACAGACGCCTTTGGGGCGTTACAAGCTTTCAGCCGCAATCGGAGGGGGCGGCTAGCTTCGGCTGACAAGAACTCTTGAGCACTTTCGAGTCATACCAAAAAAAATTCAGGCTTTGAAAAAAAATTCTAAGAATCTTTATCGCGCTGCAGCTCGAGTATATCGCTATGACTTCAAGCGAAAATCTGGCCTTGTCAGAGCTTGGCAACGCATTGGCCTCTGGATACGATGATGGTATACAGCGTACTCCAAGCAGACGTTCGCACCCACATGAGGTGCAAAACGAATTTGTCTCGCTACCAAAGGCTGATGGAGGAAAAGATGCATGGCTGTTCTTAGCAGGCTGTTTTGCCATAGAGGCTTTGACATGGGGTGAGTGCAAACATTTGCTGCAGTAGTAGTCCGTTCCGTAAAAAAAAACATAAGCAACATGGCACAATATGACCTTCGTCGCTTTGACCGGTTTCTTTGGCTCTTGCGGTGGTTGAGCGGCCCAATGCTGAGCTTGAGCTGTCTCTACATTGATTTCCTAGAGAATGAAAAGCTGTGATTGTGATGCTGAATATCTCTCAGGGTTCCCATTCTCTTTTGGAATATTTCAAGAATACTATATCACGCATGAGCCATTTTCGAAGGAAGCATCTGACATCGCTATCATTGGTACTTCGGCAATGGTACGGCCTTCCCTCAATCAACTTCCATCAATCTAACATCGCTGCCTTGCTAATATCATCCATCCAGGGTATCATGTACCTTGGTTCGCCTTTCTCCTTCGCTCTCCTTCAACGGTTTCCACTCCAGCGACGCTTCTGTGCCATCGCTGGCCTGGTCACCATGGCCACTGCTCTCGTAGCCTCTTCCTTCGCAACCCGCGTCTCGCACCTCATTCTCACCCAAGGCGTTTTATATGCAATTGGAGGCTCCATGCTGTATACACCAACAATTATCTTCTTAGATGAATGGTTCATCGCCCGCAAAGGACTTGCTTTTGGCGTTATGTGGGCAGGAACAGGTAATAATTCTCCCTTTAAACATTGAGTTCAGAACCTCGTCTGATAACCATAGGCTTCAGCGGGGTTTGCATACCATTCTTGATGAACTGGGGACTCAATGAGTATTCTTTCAGCACTATGCTGCGCTTGTGGGCTATCGTGATCTTTCTTCTTGTAGGTCCGCTTCTATACTACATCAAGCCTCGCCTACCAGTTTCCCCAACATCCCATACTCGTCAGCTACACTGGGGATTTCTGAGGACATCCACATTCTGGATTCTACAAGCCGGAAATATTCTTGAGAGCCTTGGCTTCTTCATCCCGAACATCTACCTGCCTAGCTACGCACGGACTCTGGGTCTATCTTCAATTTCTGGCACCGTGACAGTATCTCTGTTCAATGCGACTTCGGTTTTCAGTGCGGTAATCTTAGGCTTCCTGAGCGACAGACTACACATCACAACTGTCATCCTCATCTCCACTCTTGGCGCCACCGCATCAGTCTTCCTCCTCTGGGGCTTTTCCACCTCACTCCCGCTCCTCTGCATCTTCAGTCTTGCATACGGTCTGTTTGCGGGTGGCTTCAGTACAACATACACTGGTAGTATTAAAGAGGTGAAGAGGGCGGATGACCGTGCTGAAGCAGGATTGGTGTTTGGGTTGCTGGCTGCGGGGAGGGGAATCGGCAGCGTAGTTAGCGGACCATTGAGCGAGGCCTTGCTGAGCGAGCGGCCATGGGTCGGGGATGCCGTTTTGGGGTATGGGACTGGTTATGGTGCATTGATTGTCTTCACAGGGGTCAGTGCTATGCTGGGCGGGATGAGTTGGGTTGGCAGGAGGGTTGGTTGGGTCTGATGATGGTGGCATACGACTCGAATGGGTTCTACAGAGGGCAAGGAGAGCCTATTCAGTTAATTGATGCTCATCTCTTGAATTTCTCAGCTGGCAACAATAGCTGATTTGGTGTCTGCTTCTCGTATGACGATTATCGCATATGCTCCCGGCTCTGTCTATTACAGAACTCGTGGTACGTTTCCCCACTTGTCAGTTATTATCCGGTGTCATTGCTCCCAGCATGTTGGACTGGCTTTCTGAACATACAGATTGTCCCTTATATAACGATAGGTTCCTTCTGTGAGGCCAAACATTTTTGAATGAAAGCATGTATCTTCTCAGCAGTAACAGTCGCCGGGCTTTCTGTGACATCTAGCTCCAATTCCATGAGACCACCAAAGTGGTAGATATCTTCCGTCTCCCGGACTGTGCGAAAGATGGCAAGATCAGTCAGCTTCGTGTTGCTGGATCCACCTCGGCCTACTGAGGTGAGACGCTTTACATTCTCTTCGAGACGACAAGAGAGGATGATCGATATGAACGGACAACCTCTTATCCTCGCTGAGTCTTCATAATCTTTTGATGTACCTTTGCCCAAGTCACTGGAAGACTGCGAGTCTGTGAAGATGTAGGTTATGTTTGATGCGGACGCAACTGCTTCGTTCAGAGCTGCGCTGCGCTACGAAATGGATTAGTTCCAATTTCAAAGACTTTAGAAAAGGGGGGAAGTTCTCGAGTGCGCTTACTATCGCTTTTCTCATGGGGTAGTATTCAGGCATCCATCTTTCGTACTTCCTGGCAACCGGGTCAATGAGGCTATGGTTATCGACAACTCTCGAGGATGGTATAAGCTTCTCAGAGTAAGATTAGTCCAACAAGACTGACGGGTACAGGTAAAGAGCGAACATTCATGAGTTCCTTTGCAATCGTAAACTTTCCAACTCCTGGATAGCCATTAATGTAGACAAAGGCCATGATATCTGCTTTTCTAGCGATTTTAGAAAGAGGTTGTAAATGGACTGGAGAGTATAGAAAAGCAGGAATTACAGATCCTTTTAAAAGATGAGAGAATGAGACAGCAGTGTGACACAAGTGATGCAGATTTAAGTCACAAATGTAATGGATGGAATCTTGAAGGGCAGGTGTCACACAAAGGTAGTGCAGCTCTATATTATCTGATGAACTGTATAGCTTGAATATACGACTGCTGCTATACACCTCTCACCTTGCTGTTACATACCCTGGCTGTACCTGGCTTGATACCGGTGGTGCTGGTGACGCCGAGATATACTCACACAATCGGACAAATGGCAGATATCTTGGTGTCCACATTCACATGAGAATTCTCCTATTCTACCAGCCTTTGAAACAACAACCACTATTAGCGTTTGAAAACATGACCTTGACCGTGCAGCTAGAAAGATGTATGGAGTGAAAGGAGCTAGACCGGGACAGTCCACCTCCGGGGATTTGCCGATTGCTATCCCGCCAAGCCTGATCTTTGCCCCAATCATCCCACCCAGAGACATTCTATGGCTCCGAGAGAATGGATGCGACTCGTACACAAGGAGGTTCATAGCCGGACACTTCATCACTAGACTACGGACTAAGTACCCAGATCAACGCGATCTTCCTGGGAAAGCCCTTGCCTTTTCTCTCAACGAAGCAAGGAAGGACCGTGAGGATTCACTCCGCTTGCCAAAGACTCTGGCTTCCAAGCTTCGAAAAAAGTGTACAAGCCTACTAAGTTCCCCAGACTTATGACATCGATCCTGAAGGCTGGATCCAAATTCTTCCGCTTCCTCATTTCATTCTACCGAGCCACCACAGCGGCAGAAATCATCTTGGATGGCCACCCTGTGAACCTCCTTGCAAACCTCTTCCCCCATACGAAGAAACCTGCCCTAAGTCAACCTTAGAAAACCACATTGCTTTAATTGCAAGGCTTTCCGGGGCATACTTGCAGAAAGTCGACAGGGTCGTAGAAATTGACGAGGAGCTCATGATGCCTGTACCCAGTCTTTTCAGGTCCAAATTCGGGAAAGAAGCCGAAGAGATGTCGTTATACATGGTTTGCACCTGCACCCAGGCTCTCTTCAGGAACCGAAAGACTTTGAACGAGACCGTCTGGGAAGATACGGCCAAATCTTGCAAGACCCTTATACGTCGAACAAATAATGATGAAAAGGTCAGGACTCTTCTTGGGACTAACCCAGACAATTGGAAAGACATTCACCATGTTTTCACGCTTGCAATTCCTGTCTTGGAAGCGCAGTCCCTCGCTCCGGTTGACCCTCAGACCGGGACGACTGGCTCATTTTCGGCATTGATGGCATTGAATCACGATGCTCTGATGAAGGATTTAGACCGCTTGAACGATATATTGATGGTTGCTCGGAACTGTCTAGCGACCGTCACAAAGGCTCAGAATCTTGCAGGAGAGAGTCTACTTGATCAACAAGTCCAGAAACTCGTCGATCTTTGCGTTCGTGTTACGGCCAGAGGCTACGATGGTGATGCAGGCAGTCGTACGGAGATACAGTGGGGCAATGTCATTGGTGCATGTAAGTTGACCGCCAAGTTTTGAATCTAGGATATCTGGCCAGTGACTGACCTGGTATCGTCGCTTTCAGACAAAAAGCTCCTCATCACATGCCTACAATTCCTCTACAATTTCATCCAGGAGAACGAGCAGCGTAAACTTCTATTATGGCTAGACCTCTTTGCCAGTGCCAGGATCGCACACCAGTACGCCGCAGGTACTCTACCTGCTGGTATGGGTAGAGATCATTTGGCCACCAAGCTTGGCGATAATAAGAATCACAGCGCGGAGGAGGCGAAGGGAACACTTAAGCAAGACTCTGAAACCTCTGTAAGTGAAGAACTAGCGAGAAACAGTAACCGGATATCTGGTGCCGCAGTCGACGGCCATGGTCTTATGGACAGAGCTGGGCTCCATGATGACAATACGCACCCTCTCCGATCTCTGGACCATCTGTCCATAAATGACCCCGAAGTGGATTTGACCAAGGGCATTCATACTCAAGAGGAGGGCAAAAAAGCGAGTGGAGAGCTAGTTCCAGGCGCAGTTCCATCGCACGAGACTTCCACTGATGACATGTTGGTCGCACACAGAACGGAAAAGGCACAGCCTGAGCATTTGAGGGAGACTCGGCCAGACGTGGAATCTACCAAGGATTCTTTAATTGCAGACAAGTCTATCAATACACAGTTGGGAGTAGCTCAGACTGACCGCGAGGATGAATTTGGGGCACTGAAAACACCTCAGTCGGCAGCAATAACTCTCCAAACCGCAAAGGACCAATTGATGGCTCGGCTAGCTGACACTGCTACGGGTGTCATCAATGACGAAGAGCAAGAGCTGATGACATTCCCCAATGGTGGAGATCCCGACGGCCATGGCGCGCCTTTGAGCGATGATGAAGAAGGATATAAAAGCCCTGGTGAGCCTGGAGACCAAGAGCGTGGACTACTGACAGACATTCCCTTGGTTCTGGGCCCTCAAGAAATCGAGGCCTTACCTATGATTATCCAAATAGGGATCTGCTCTGCACGGGACGTGGTCATACAGGGTAGAGATATGCAAGGCATGAGATGCAACATTCTCCTCGCTGGCGAATCTGGCCGGAATCTCCTTAGAGAATTGCTCATCTTCATTGCTGCTTGGGATCTACAGGATGACGAGATGTATTTCAAGCTTATGATGCAAATCATGGAGGCGATACTGGAAAATGGCCTCATGCCGTACGCCTATCAGACTTTCGCCGAGGTCAAGGACATCGTGTCGCCAGCTCAGAGCATGGTTATCAAGATCCTCACGCAGATTTTCCGTGGCAAGCAGGGTCTGCCTCCTACACTTGGGAAGGCAGCCTGGACGGCCGGCAATGCACATGCAGATACTTCTCGTCGAGTTGACGTATACGTCGTGAAATACATCTTCACCATCTTTCGCCAATGCATAATCCCGGAAACTTGTGCCTTGATCTATCTCCAAGGCGAAATCAAGCAAAAACATGCTATGCCCGAAGACTTCCCTTTGAACCTCTGGGACATGGAACGTGTCTACGAGGGCGTATATCAGTTCCTCGAATTCTTTGCTGTTCTCACAGAGAGCGAAGAATGGAAAGATCTACTTGTGAATTGGGAGATTGTGTCGGAGCTCGTAACCTTGCTCCGCGAACTCGAAGGCAGCATCCCCCATGCGGATCCAACTACGACTGCTCTGCCCCAAACAACAGCGGAGGCACAGCAAGCAGCAAAGCAGCAAACACAGCAACTGGCCGAGCCATCTGTCGACTCAGCCACTCCTGTGGCGGTCGAACGCCCTTTCGATGTAAACGATGTTGCCGGCATACCGATGCCGACCGACGGCCCCATGCCAGCTCCATCTCCTCTGTCCCAAACGGAAAGTCAAGATCAAGATGCTCTCGATGCTGCCGATCCGTCTGACTTTGAGTGGCGCAACCTCAAAAAGCTCGTCATACTCGTTCTATCCTCCCTCGTATGGAAGAGTCGCACAGTGCAGGACCAGATTAGGCAATATGGTGGTGTTGAGATGGTGGTCGCTTGCTGCACATACGATGGCAACAATCCGTATATCAGAGAGCACGCGGTCATGTGTCTAAGGTTCTTGTTGGAAGGGAATGAGGAAAATAAAGAGCTTGTTAGGCGGCTTGAGATGGGCGGGAATCCAGTCTTTCCGAGCATTCGAGGAAGTGGCATTGTGAGGCCAGAGGATATTGGGGAACGAGTCACCAATCCGCCACTGCCAGCGGTTCAGCGGACGGCGGGGTCGTAGCAGTTTTACGTGTTCTATGGTTCAAGAGCCTATCAAGTGCTGACGGCTCGAGTTGTTACACTGTAAGGAATCATACTGTATGGAGCGAAAGCTAAGTTAAAAGCGATCAACAAGAGATATAGTAGAAATGACTTTCAATAAGCATCCGCTTTGCTCATGCTATCAGTAATTGTTAGTCGACCATGATTCACAAGCTGAAGCTTAGATGAAGCTTAGGTTGCATCTAAAAGGCCCCATCCTTAGGTATAT
The DNA here is from genome assembly GCA_018257885.1 of Parmelia sp. 050094. NCBI lineage: Eukaryota > Fungi > Ascomycota > Lecanoromycetes > Lecanorales > Parmeliaceae > Parmelia > Parmelia sp. 050094. The sequence goes on from JAEUBB010000004.1 coordinate 199,679, forward strand.
ATACCACCAACATTATTCCCGGGTAGCGCCGAAGTTTAGAAGCGAAAAAGTCAACATAGAACAACAGCAGCTCTTCACGCTCATATATATTGTCCTACAACCATCCCGTCCCTCCGCCTCCACCATAGCTGGTCTGCTCACTCGGGGCGCTGTAGCCAAATTGCTGGGCTTCGATGGGCTTCTGCACCTTATACGGCCTAGCGGCATCATGACTCGGCTCCCTTCCATAAGAATACGCCGTCTCGATTCCCTCCGACTCGTACGGACTCGGGTCCCGCCTCCGATCGTAACTCGCCTCCAAACCGCTCGTGTGATACGGACTGCTCTCCCTCCTATGCGCCGGCTCAAAGCCCTCGGCACCTCCGTGAAAGGGACTACTCGACCTCAGATCCGTCGGGCCCTTGATATCCAACATCTGGTTGTAGGTTCCCAATTTCGTGGAACTCTTCTGCACGTGGAGATCAAGCGCCAGAGCCAAAAGCGTGGAGACGAGGCCTGTAACGGTGAAGGCGGTGAGGGCTTTGTAGAGACGGCAGACCATGATGCCGGAGTCGTTGTGCCAGGTGACGGGCGTGCAGCGGTGGCCGAGGGTCCAGCCGAGGTTCCAGGAGAGGAGGGAGAGCCCGAGGACCCAGAGGATCAGGAGGGAGAGGTTGGAGAGGAGGTTGTGTTTGGGGTTTAGGGTGAGGGTGATGTGGAGGACAGTGGTTGATACGAGGGCGATTATGGTCAGGAGGGAGACGGTGAGGAGCTGTGATGAGTATGAGGCTTGGATCGTAGCGGGGAGGGGTAGGGAAGATGGCGTACGAGGATGAAGGTCCAGGGGATATAGTATTTTTCTACATGGAGGTGATGGATGAAGAAGATCAGAACGCTGGAGACGATGATGGAGGAGAGCAGTTGGCTCAGTCGTAGGAGGTGGAAGGCGAGGGTCGGGTATGGCGAGGGCTTTTTGGAGACTCGGTCCCTGGGTAGGTCTATTCTGGGGAACATGATGATGGCGGTGTGAACGAGTGACTGCGCTGTTTGCGCTGATTGCGCTGTTCGATGTCCTCTCAACGCAATAAAAGAGGGCGGCGGCAATGATGTGAAAACATGGCAAGGAGGCACGATGTGCGAGGCTACAAGGTCTTTATCAAGGACTTGCACGGGTGGTAGAGCGTAGAGGCTAGTGCATGTAAGGCAAATGGTGCCCGTGGGCCAGTAGGACTTTGCTGCCCTGTGCGGCTGAAGATGAAATGTAACGATGGGCCCGCAATTTAGGCGCGCCCCTAGGGAAGGGTTGAAGGTAAGGTACTTAAGGTAGATGTCGGAGCTTATCCATTAGCCTCTCCGTTAGTGCAAATCTCGGACGCATGGGCAAAAAAAGTTACGGATGATGCAGTCAGTCCATATCTACATCATCCACGATTTAATAATCGCTAATTATTCCCCAGCACCCATCTGTCAGTGCTACTTGATTGAAATTTCTTCAAGGCCAGACTGTACATTGGCAATTGGCTTTTTGAATGTCAGCTTTCATATCAGAACCAGTACCAACTGACGAGCAACAAGTCGCCACTTCGAGTCATGGAAATTCGGAACACCTCTTGGGGCAGAAGCACGATAGGTCATCTAAAGCCGCGGGAACAAGCAACTCGGTGACCATGAATGAACCTAATGAGCCAGAGGTCCAGATGGATATATCTGCTGGACAGAAGATGCTCTCGGCGGTTTCAGGCAGTCTTCTAACTTCTCTCCTTGGTAGCCAACTCCTTGCACGAGCATACAAGTCCTCACCGCTAACATATAGATATTCCATAGTCACCCCTCTAGACGTTGTTAGAGTACGTTTGCAATCTCAACCCCAGGCCTCCAACATTCCTATTCCGAAAGCCTCTCCAAATTTTGCAAATCTGCCTTCGAATATTGGCGTAACAGCCTGCTGCCGTGAAGTCTTCTGGGTAAACAATACCTCTCCGTTTTGCATAGCGGCTACTCCCTCCTCGACAACTACGCTTGCAACTCTTAATCCATCAATATCATCTACATCTTCTTCAGCAGCGGACTGCGCGGCAGACGAGACACGTCGCCGAAACTTCACCTCCACTTTCGACGGGCTTCGCAAGATTGCGCGCCATGAAGGACCCACTTCTCTTTGGCGAGGTCTCTCCCCAACTCTCCTCATGTCCATACCCGCAAATGTCATCTATTTCACCGGCTACGATTCTCTCCGCTCAAATCCTCGTAGCCCTATTCACAATTACATCCCAGATGCTTACGCCCCTCTCATCGCCGGATCGATAGCGCGAGTCGCAGCCGCGAGTGTTATAAGTCCCATCGAGATGTTCCGAACGCGGATGCAGGCCGCAACTTCTGGCGGCGGAACCGGTGTGTTTGCCGAAACACTCACCGGACTGCAGGCAATGGTCCGCTCACAGGGATACACATCACTTTGGCGGGGATTGACGTTGACGATGTGGAGGGATGTGCCATTCAGTGGATTATACTGGTGGGGCTACGAAGCTGTCCGGGACCGATTGACAGACATACGAGATCCTCCTCATTCACGGACAAGCTCGAGGTCGAACTCAAGAGACAACGGTAACCACACCTCGACATTTGTGGACAGTTTTGTGGCTGGAGCGACCTCAGGAGCCGTAGCTTCTGTTATCACAACGCCTTTCGATGTTGGGAAAACTCGACAGCAAGTGCTTCATCATGAGCCCGCCAAAGGAGCTGGAAAAGTAGCCTCAACAGCGCCAAGACCGGAAGAGCTGGTGATGCCGCGTTTCATCTATCATCTCTGGAAAGAGGAGGGAATGGCAGGCCTGTTCAGAGGCTGGGTGCCGAGGATGCTGAAAGTGGCACCAGCATGTGCTATTATGATCAGTAGTTACGAGGTTGGGAAAAAGATGGCGAAGAGGATGAATGAGAAAAAAAGAGATGGTGATGAAGATTGAAGGATTGCCAATCGACATCTAATTTTCTACGACTCACCTCTCGACTACCGGTCACTAGAGACTGCAGCAAAGGCCTCGGTTCAGGTTTGGATGGCCCGCCATGCCACGATTAGAAACCTATGAGACGTCTTCGCAGGGATCAACTCTCAAGAGGGTAGTCAGCGGGCCTATGTGTTGTTCCAACTTGTGGTGGAAACCAATCTGGCTGTACTATACCACATTTTCTGGCGTTGGTAATTACAGCACAGCATGCGTTGTATATTCCACAAAGTATTGGTATTTCTCGACAACGTCATCCGCTGCTCCTTTTCTAAACTACATCAAAGTTGTGCTCCTATTGGGATTAAGAGATCTAGCACACTCAATCCTGTGGGATAGCATAAGTGGTGTCCATCAGTTCCTCGCTCTGATACTTTAATGATGCATCTTTGTCACGTGATACCGCGTCTTTTCGCCACACGTCAATAGGCCCCTTCCCTTTGATACCCCAGTTCAACCTCGAACGTTCGTAACACTTTTCCTTACTTCACAGACAAGTTCCCCCCTTACCAAAATGCCAATCGGCATCCAACGCCTCAATGCCTCTCGTCCTCAACCTTCTTCCCGTATAATCTTCATCAAGCCCCTCCCGGGCCCCACCTCCGCCCACGCCCTCGACTTCCTAGAACGCATCGCCGCAATATGCCACCCCATAATGACGCACTCCCACCTCTCGATCATGACGCTCGAAGAACATGAACCCAACCCCGAATTCATTGGCCGGAACTTCAACGCCGGAGAAATCATTCAACTTGTACTCAAGGCGCCGTATACGGGCCACTGGCTGAGCTTCCGAAGCGTGCAGATGGTCATGATGCATGAGCTGGCGCATTGCCTGCAGATGAACCACGGGAGGGAGTTTTGGAAGGTGCGGAATCAGTTTGCGGGGGAGCTGAGGGAGCTGTGGGCGAAGGGGTATACGGGCGACGGGCTCTGGGGGCGGGGTCAGACACTTTTGAGTGGAGAGTATCATACTGGGGGGAGGACGGAGGATGAGACGTTGCCGGCTCATGTGTGCGGTGGGACGTTTAGGAGTTTTAGAGGAGGGAAGAGGAAAAGGGGCGGTGCGGGGTCGGAGAAGAAGAAGGAGACGTATGCGGAGAGGCAGCAGAGGAGGATCAAGAAGAAGTTTGGGGTGAATGGGGTAGCGTTGGGTGGGGATGAGGAGACGAAGGTGAAGTTGGAAAGGGGGAAGAAACCCCAAGGCAAACCCAGGGTTGCGGGAAGCATGCGAGGAAGGGAGTTGAGAGCTGCGGCGGCGCTGGCGAGGTTTGAGGTGAAGAAAGAGAAGGAGGGGGAGGTTAAAGATGAGGAGGGGATGCTAAGTGGTAGTGAGACGGAGAGTGATTATGAGGACGTTGGAGTCAAGGGGGAGGCGTTTGATCTTGATGGCTCACGCATGCGAGACGGGAAAGGACGTGGATTGGTCAAGGTCTGCGAAGACGAGGATCAAGATGATGTTCATGTCAAGCAGGAGATTGAAGAATTGCAAGGCTTGGATGATCTGGGTACTAGTTCACGGACAACAGCAGCAAGGGACCGCCCTACCGCTGACCGAACAGAACCTCTTCATGCAGAGAGAGCGGGACCAAACCCGGACCAAGCCCCCACATCGAGCAAGACGAATCGTCCAGATCGTATACGCATGGAAGATATACCGCAGTATGTCGAAAAAGAAGATCGTCCAAGCGCAAAGAGTACAAAGGCCGTCCAAATCAACGTTCCACCCTTGCGTGATGCAAAGATAACCACGCCCAATAGCACAGCATCGCGGACGTCTAATCCCCCAGCAACGACAACCGAGAGCTCTGATCCTTTGGAACCGATCTGTCCAATCTGCTCCATGTCAAACGGACCGGGTTCGCTGCTGTGCATCGCATGCAGCCATGTCTTGGACACGAACAAGGTCACGAGATACTGGCGGTGCCGAAGCGACGCATGCCAAGGAAGCAGGTACATCAACGCTGCGGACTGTGGACGCTGTGGAATCTGTGGAGCTCGGAAAGATGACGGCGGGGTTTGATAACTGTGTTGGCGTTGGCGTTTGTGGTGGCTGTGGCGGCTGCGGAATATACCCATTGAGTGCATTGTGCTTATTCAAGGAAATGCTGAGATGAAACAAATGAATGAGCGTAGCTTGCTCCGTCTGAAGACAGCGCTGCACTATGCTACCTCAAGTACCGAAATCTGAACAACAGCAGCCCATGAATGCACCTGTTTCCTAGGCTCATGATAACCAAAAAGAAGCAACAGTACAACATCCCAAAATACCGCCCTGCACAGTTCCCCGTCTACACTACACCCTCAGCACCCCCGAGCCCAACTTCCCCCCTTCACGCCGCTTCCTTCACCCTCTCCTCAAGAGCCTACGGCCTCTGAGCAGACTCACTAAAGAGCGTAAGATTAAAAGTGAAAACGTCCCCCTTCTTCAACTTGCGCATGACCAAGAACGAATATAGATAGGTACGTATGGGCATTGGACAGCGCCAGGACTCGGCCACGGATACATACGTCGTTTCTCGAGGTGACCGCTCGCAGATGAGCTCCGCTGGACTGCCAGAAAGAAGAGACATCAAGGAAAGGACTAGCTATTCGCAAGAGAGGCTCTAGCGGTATTTCTGACACGCCCTGCTTTGCCTTCTTCAAGACATACAATCAATTCTGGATCTTCTGGCATTGCGTTCTCGGGATCAAAAGAGCAGCAGAGTCGCTGAGTCTCCTGCGTGTAACTCAGAAGGACGAGAGGTGAGGATGAGCTCGGGCAAGATGCGAGATATGGACATAGCCAGGTATTGATCGGAATAGATCTGGAGGAAGGAGCACAAGCCGATCTTCTAGTTGAAAACAAAAATGGACGGCGAAGTTGGTAGAGGAGAGGGTGAACGATGTGCAGGCGTGCTGCTATAGAAAAAGATTGTAGTGTCTTTGCTTCGAATTCACACTCACAATTCATCGCCTTTATTAATATTTTCTCGCAAATCACAATGCCGGTACTCGAGTTCAGATCAAACAAACATGAAAGGAAAAAATTGGAGATATCCAGACAGACCTAATCAATGATCTCAAGCAAGAAGAGCTGATGGCCTTTGCACCCAAGGCTCATGTTGCACAAGCAGAGACACAACCACCACGCCCACCACAAACGTCTCACCCGTCCTCTTTCCTTTCATGGAGTTTCCACTTGAGCTTCGCACCACAATCTACAAGAATACACTTCACTCAACCCGCGGAACCTCATCATTTCGTGCCCCTAGACCTGAGGCCATCACTATGTCATTTCGACGGACTCCCGTTTCGACGTTATCCCATCAAAAATTTAAGGGAGGCGTGCCTGTACGTCATTTATGGACTCTCTCCAAAGGTCTTTGTCACGAAGCCATGCCGCTTTGTTTCCCAACCACGGATTTGAGGATCAATACTTTCGAATTTCTCGTTTATCTGCTCAATATCATCGGACCTTCCACCGGCAGCCTGTGGTAATTGTCAATTTGAACATCTCTGAATTTGATTCCAACGAGGACAGTGGAAGCCTGTTAGACAAGCCCGCTTGTCTGCCTCAAAGCTCTTGCAAGCTGTCTAGGATTGCGATAAATGAAGATCAATATTCCCGCCACCCGTGGCTGAGACCTCGGAATCTTTTCGAGCAATACTCAAGATCAGAGGTCCCGATCCCTGAATGTGTATGGCTATTGGTCCCGGCACTGTCGCGAAGAAAGTGACTGCTAAATATGTTACAACAACAAGCAGGTCCTCCAGGTCCTTAAACGACCGCCCAGGCCTGCAGCTGTCACAAAACGAGGCGGATTATGTATCAAGCCTGAGGGTATGATTCCAATTCTCGGCTCTTATCCATGGTAGACCGAGCTGCGGCCCTTGCATGAATTTGTCATCGAGCCTATGCGTAGAACTTGAGGCATCGTCCATCGTCATGCGCGCATTTGCACTCTAGTCCGCATACCCTAGCTCCACACTTCATACATTTGATGGTCCCCCAATAGCCACAGATTTCACAGAAATGTCTTTGAGGTTTCCCGAGGGGCGGAGGAGCTGCGCGAGCGGCATTGTAAGAAAGCGGAGGACCCGAAAGAAGCGCCTCCATCACTTCTTCTGACGGGGCGGAGGGAACTTGGGATTTGAGCAACGGCTCATCATTTAGATGATCTCTGCTTGTTGAACCGACAATCCCACCAGAACGTACAGTTTCTTTTTGCGATACTCTCCCATGTGTGGACTGCACTTCTGACGTCGAAGAGTTTTTCACGTTTGGTGTAGACCTAGAAGGTTTGAGAGCAGGGACTCGGGGGGCAACAGAGGATGGATGCTGCTGTTGTAGGGCAAGAAATGCCTCCTCATCGGCAAGATGATTGGCAAAAGTCTTTTGAGACATGAGTATGCGGCGAACATTCGTCGTGGTCTTCTTCTGTACTGTCTTCCAAGTCAGAAAACTCCCAGTCCCATCCAAAAAAGCATCTGAAAATCTTCAACCTTTTCCAGCGGACTCCCTTTGTTTTGATGGCACAGCGATTTGTACGTCTCTTTGACTCTCCTTGTCTAAGTCGGCCAAATGCTTCAGAACAGAATTCTGCTGGGCGACTGTGGTGTCAGCGCCAGCAATTCCGGCAAATCTTGTACCGCGCTTGTTTCTCCCAGCTGTTGGCTGCACGGCTGCTTGAACGGTGCCTTGTCCATTGTCGGGAACCAAAGTGTAGCCAGGGGCTCTGATGGAAGTGGAATTGGCGAGAACTTCGATATGAGGCATGGCGGCGGCCTAACGCCAGCTCAATGGATTCAAACAAGCTTACGCTGCTCTACTCAGATAGGAAGCATGGAAGGAAAATCCATGAGGTTGAATCGGACACCGACAGTGTGCAGCGCCAAGGAGGCGCTAAGGTTTTTGAATACCCTAGTGTCAAACCTCGGCGACTACCTCTAGGGCCCTCGGGCGCCGGGCTCCTGAAATATTTTCTTCAGCATCATCCTCATTGACCTGTCATCTGAACTCGTGTTGTGTTCAAATTGATAAGGTAGCTGAAGTGCCTAGCTGGTGACAGTCAAAGAGTCAGAGAGTCACGCGGATGATTGAGGTCTCCGCGGTGATATCTTGCGCGGTGGTGGCTTCAATTTTGACAGCCCGACATTTTCCCAGTTCCGAAATATTATCGATATTGAGAGTGGCGGAGCTCGTGTTCGAATTCTGTCTACCACAGATGGGTCAGCTTACAGACATGATAGGGGTTCCATTCCTTTGTTAGAATCTACAACCCCTAGCGCCTGACAGCTTCCTTTATTTGTGGAGCAGTCTTGCGGATTTGGCCCGGGGAGGTGATTCATACATAAACGGCAAAACCCTCGATTGCCTTGTACTTCTAGCTTCGCTCATACTGAACAATCATAACAACTTTCTAACACTCAACTTCCTAAGACCTTCACAGATTACTTATACTGCTATTCATACCTGCATCACAGATGTATGCACCAGTAAGACCTACAGCAACATTCTTTGTCAACAAAGGAGCTGCAGCACAACTTTCAACCGCGGTCCATACTCTCATTGATGGACCAAGCTCGGCCTACCTCAAGCCTTGTGCAAGCTATTGCCTAGTACAACGTCCTGGACCGCCATCGAAGCGACATTTTACTAGCACTCCTCGGGCAAAGATCCAGGAGAAGTATTTCCCTCCAGCCGACACGAAGAACATCAAGATCACTCGTCCAGCATGGCACCACCCCATGTAGGTATCCACTATATCGTTGGCAATACCGGGAAACGCTTGTGTCGCCAATGGACCGCAGACTGACGACTAACATCTGACCAGTTACACCGAACAGCAGATGAACGCTATTCAGGTAGCTCACCGCGAGAAAGAGACCTGGTCCGATAGCATCGCACACGCCATGCTGAGGCTACTCAGATTTGGCATGGACACTGCCACAGGCTATAGCCACCCCACCGAAGAGGCCAAGAAGAGGGGCAGTTGGCTCGGACTGGGCAAAATCAAGAGCTGGGTTGGTGCATCAAATATGACCGAGCGAAAGTGGCTCGTGAGATTTCTTTTCCTTGAGAGCGTCGCTGGGGTCCCCGGCATGGTTGCGGGCTCGGTGCGACATTTGCACAGCCTACGTCGACTGAAGAGAGATAACGGATGGTACGCGTCAGCTGGCCGTTCTTCCGTGCTATGACTTACTAATGATGGCACCAGGATTGAAACTCTTCTAGAAGAAGCCTACAACGAGCGAATGCACCTTCTGACGTTCATGAGGATGGCCGAGCCAGGTCGATTCATGAAGCTGATGATCATCGGCGCGCAAGGTGTCTACTACAACCTCTTCTTCATGAGCTACTTGTTTTTCCCTCGGGCATGCCATCGTTTCGTGGGGTACCTGGAGGAGGAAGCGGTGCTCACGTATACTCGTGCTATCAAAGATATCGAGGCTGGAAGGCTTCCCAAATGGGAAAAGCTCGAGGCACCGGAAATCGCTATCAAATACTGGAACATGCCAGAGGATCACCGAACGATGCGAGATCTGTTGTTGTACATTCGGGCAGACGAGGCCAAGCATAGGGAGGTCAACCATACCTTGGGTAACCTCGAGCAAAAGAATGACCCGAACCCTTTTGTCAGCGAGTACGAAGACCCGGCCCGACCACACCCGACAAAGGGAATCGAGAACATGAAGTCGACTGGATGGAACCGCGAAGAGGTTATTTGAGTGGGACTGCAGATGTTTTGCGACGGTTTAGCGCTTGGCGTTCAGGAAAAATATCTCCTCTCTTATGAATGGGAAAGGCAGGCACGGGCTGCCAGCCGCTCGGCGTTACATAGGGATGTCTTCTGCACTGTGCAGGTGCAAGTACGTGGGTGAAAGAATAAATGAAGGCAAATGATCCGAGCATCAGGCTTTTTTGAATGGAGCTACCCACTATTTGGGACACGTGATGCTATGCTTATGCAAGCTTTCAAGGCAGTACCTTAGTAGTAGTAGGAGTCGACAGGGGCTGGGAGGGGATGCATGATACATGATTGCATTTACAGGGGTGCTCTCAGACTCTCAGGGTACTCGTAAAAACGCATTGCCTTATTATTACCTAAGGTACCTTATTACAAGTTAGAGGATTGATTATGTGCCCCTCACAAGAGGCTATCGATAAAGAGAGCTACTAGTCCCCACCAACCACCACATCCCGTTCCCAAGCTTCCCACAACACATGCTAGCATCTCACGCCCACTCTCTCCATATCCACTGTAGCTTCACCACCACTTCCTTACGTCTGTCCTTTACGCCAATTGGTCCCATAGAAGCCGCATCTCTACCATACTTACCCTATATATACCTACCGACTGATCCCTGCTCGACCCGCTTGGCTGCAGACAACCGATCGCTGGAGCCACAGCCGCCAGGCATGCCACCGAGGAACTCATTGACAAGCTCTTTCTCCGCCTCAGATGCAAGCAATGAGGTTGTCTGCCCATTGAGGAATCATGATGGGTCCAACTGTCGGAAACGATGTTTGGGAGTAAGCACTGACTCTTGTAAACAATGGCCGGACTTGATTTGGCTGCGACTCGAGGGGTGCTAATCACCAATTGATCTGCAGGAGAAACGTTATCGATCGATGCAAGAGCATATACGAAGGGCACACCCAGAACATTATATCGCGAAGCTACCGGCGACCGAAGAGAGCTTCCAGCTCATGATCAACAGCACGCCCTCGGAGCGTCCACAACCCCCACAACCTCCTCAACCTCCACCAACGCAGCCATACGGTAATTCAGGTAAGCGAACAACGTCGGTAAATCGGGTCTGGTGCTGATTTTTCAGTCTATGGCCACGATAGAGATGCCTACACCGCAGTTCAAAGCTCTCCTGCACCTCCTCGGACCCTGGAAGACCAATACCCAGCTGCAGCTACAGCTGCCGTTGCTCTAGCACAGCTTCACAGTCATCAACCACACTCAGAGTGGGACTCGGAACCTGTGAGTAGTCTCTGAGTAGCAATCAAACCCCATCGAAATCTCGAATGGTAATTAACAGTCGCCCTGCTGCAGGACTACGCCTCCGAAAATGATGGGAGAGAACCGCCAATGCGTCCTTCGATTGAACTTCCTCCGATTAAAAATCATCTCAACCAGCAAACCATACCTCCATTCCATTCTCCAAGACCCAGAGAGTTGCTTCCTTCAATGATGGCACATTCACCGCCTGGACGCTCCTCCACCCTACCTCCACTGCAAAGGAAAGACTCCATACAGAGAAGGGAAAAAGCCAATAGGCCTCGAAAGTCTTCTATTACCCAGGGCAGTCGGAGGCCCAAGCATGAAAGGACGAAGTCAAAGGACTATTCCAGGAGATTAAGCATAGAGGGAAGGAAAGCATTTTCAGCAGAACCGCCTGGTGCGGCAGCTGCAGCCGCAATGGGCAAGAGGTGGGAGGATCTGATTGATGCAGCAACTTCCGCTACAGAAGCAGACTCTGATCGAGATATGACGCCAGTAAGACGTTCGAGCTGATCAGAGCTGATCAGAACCGTCCCTTCTGTGCTCCCGCTAACCTTCCCACAGATACCCCGGTCCCCCTCCTCAATTAAACGCGCCTCCATGCCACCCTTTTCTAACATGTCCCACAATAATCAATCTTACAAAGCTTCGCCTCTTCATACGGCCCTCACACCGCCATCCTCTCATTCCTTCAGCGGTCCCACACTGTTTCCCTCGGTCGAGACATCTATGGACTCCACCTCAACGCAGTCATCCGGCCGCAATTTTCACATACCTTCTTCAGGTCTATCAAATTCCTCGGATACCACTTCCCCAACGTTTTACAGCCAGCCGGTGCAGATATACTGTGCAGGTTGCAGAAGACTAAGTGTACTGAAAGACAGCTATGCGTGCACGGAATGTATCAGCGGGTTTTGTAGTGATTGCATTTACCGGCTGAGCAGCGAGCAACATCTGGGAAGACCAAGGCCTTGTCCAAAGTGCCAGGTGGTGGGGCCGCGGTATAAGGCATTTCAACTGGAACTGCGCTGACGAGTCTGGTTGCACGATTTGGGTTTCATTGGACATTTTCGGATAGGCGGTCGGCCTTTTGAGTTTAGCAGTACGATCTGGAAAGAGATCAAAGGACGACTGGGGCGTCGAATATCGGCGGATCGACTCATTGCAACGCGGGAACGTTGGGTTGAAGGACACGGGTGGTCCCTCAATTGAAGATAGTGGAGGATGATTGGATGGCATGAGCATGTACAGAGAGCATCAGCGAAAAGTACATAATTTCGTCATCTTGCAGTGCAAGAGAGGGTCGGTTGTTGATTTGAGCAAATACGCTTCAGGTGGTCGCGATCTGGAACATCTGGAACATATAGGGGCGGCGAAACATCCCGTTCGATCTGAGGTGTTTATGCATTCAGTGGCTCTAGATCGGAAACGTGAAATAGGCACCATGATATCCCTTTGGTAGTGGCGCTTTCGCGCTGCATCCTAGCCCCCACGCGCACCTACTCCCAATCCACAGGCAAACTCGCTCGACTCACTCCCCAATCCCATAGCTCCTCACTCTACTCCAGATGAATGCCTTGTCGTATTTCAGCCCAAACTCGGACCAATCGTCCGTGAGCTTGTTGAAACTCCAATAGCCCTTCCACGCTAGCTTGTTATTTCTCGTGGCGCCCGCGCTCCTACTGCCACTCTTGAGCTGAAGTGTCATTTGGTAGATGTACTTTGGGTTGGCATGGCCGGCGTCTGCGCCTTCTGTTTCGATGTGAACTCTGCCTTCTTGGCCGTCCTCTTCCTCCTTGCCCTCTTCTGCCCTTGCGGTGTGGTACAGATCGCCGCTTAGCTTCCACCTTCCATGGAGGCAATGGTTCATCACGGCACTGGGGAGGCCCCCGGCGTGGCGAGTGTGCATATTCTCCTTGGTGAGATAGTGCACCACGTCTGCGGGCTCGCTGGTCGTGAGTAAGGATGCGCAGCTCCCGTCACGGAAGAACCGGAGGTAGCGATAGTAGGTGACGATGTGGACGGGGGTATTCCATGTTGCCTGGCTGGCGGTGTTACCACCGGGTCGGATGTAATTCACAGTGCTGATGTAGCAGCCGTTGAAGCGGATGCGGGGGCGGTCTTGGAACATGTGACGGTAGGTTGGGTAGGTAAGGGACAAGGCAAATGGATCGGGGGAAGGGCAGGTATCTGAGAGATCAAGTGAGTCTAGGTCTGCGTCAAGGTCGCCAATCGACAGTGGGAGAGGAGCACCGCTGATGGCGCAGGTCCAATTGTAGCGCATAGCCTTGAAACCGAATTCAGGACCGAGGCAAACACGTTTCCATATTCGATCTTCGGTTGCAACTAGGTAGGCGAAGCGTTTGCAGACTAGCGAGAGGCGAGCAAAAGAGGCGACATCGATGATCGCAATTTGGAGGAGGATGTTGATAAGCATTTCGGACGGAATCTTTGAGATCGGACATGGCGGTGCAGGAAGATTATCAGTCGGGGGTTCGTCGACTGGTATGCGGAGAGAGGAGAAGGAGGCTATAAGCTCAGTTATCGTTGAGGCGGGGGGCCCATCTAGGGAGTGGTGGGCGGGATTTGGGACAGTGACAGCGGCATTTGATGGGTTTACGTTTGTCGGTTTTGACTTGAACGACGAGGGAGGGAAGTGCTTGTTCTTGTAAATGCGGTCGACGCCTGCATCGAGCTGAATTCATGTCAATCATAGACAGTCTTGAAGAAGGGAAGAATAGACTCTGACTCTGTAAGCTTTCCGATAATGATTCAAGCTATCACCCAGGCTGCCTGCTGATTCCCTCTCAACGGCTAACTCATAGTGATCCAACGCCGAGCGCAGTTCTCGTCTGTTACTGGGATGTATCCTCTCCCCGCCTTCCCCCAATCTTCGTGCCTCATCCTTATCGTCTAGATCATGATAAGCCGCTCCTCCAGTCTCCTGGGTGTGCTGTTCTGCTTCTTCGGTCTGCCTACGAAGCAAGGGAGGGCCCGGTCGTTCAGGTGGGATTGCCCCACTAGTAATCTGTGATGGGCGTGGCAGTCGTGCAGATGTATGGACTGATGCGGAGGATGATGCCTTTGCACGCTGTGAAACCTCTTGTTGCCATTGTCGGCGGAATCTCTCAAGCTCCTCGGCCGTGTCTCCAGCCATGTTGTGATATCGAGTGAATCAGAGTCCTCGTAATCCACCAAACAATGCCAAGAACTCTGCCCCCGACCTCACCCTTCACAGGGTCTGGGCTAACCCTTAATTGGAAAGCTTGCTTTCTCTCTCTCCAGTTCTGAAATCACGAAAAGGGTGACTAGGCTAGACCTAAATAGGCAGGGGTTAAACTCGAATAGGGAGGAGTTTAACTCGAATAGGTAATTTCGTAGGGCTGAACTCTTTATCTTCTTTCCTTACGCTCTATATACAATATGATATAAAAGTAAATAGGCAGATTCATAGACCTAACTCTATACTTTTAAAAAACGTTTTAACTATTAAATATAATTAGGTGGTGATAAAGCTATACTATAATATAAATATTAATAATTTCGCTGTTACTGTTAGTTAGCCGTAAATCGGCTATTCTTCGGATTTTTCGAGCTTGCGAGAATAGCCCCTCCGGCAGGAGCCCCCGGAGGGCCCTCGGAGAGCCCCCGGAGGGAGGGGGGGTTTAGGGGGTCTCCCCCTAATCCTATTCTTTTCTCTTAATTTTTATTAAAATCTCTGGCTTTCTCTGGAAAGCTAAAGCTTTCTGGAAAGCTAAAGCTTTCCACGATTAAAAAGAATTTTTACGTCTTTCTCTCTAAAAATTGATCGTTGATCGCATAGTCAGTACTCTACAAGCTTTCCACTACTGGGAAGTTCACGCCCCCAGCACATATTTAGGTAAAGCGTCCTTGACGGAAATATCATGAAGCTGACTTGGCTGAGAAACATTTAACCTCTTCGACATCCCTCATCAAGATATGAGTTGGGAATCGAGAATTTCCATACTTATAACTTCCGAAGCCAGCGACCTTGTCGAGCTACCTGACTGCATCACGCCTTCAACATAAGGATAGCCTAGTATGACGGCGTTGACAAATTAGAACTGCTCACCTATTAATTAATATGCAGCTCGGGGATTGTATCCTAAAACGGCCACCTTAAATTGCTCCCCTGTGGACTCGTAGAGGCGCGGTTGGACCAGACGAGATTGTTGTTGCATTTTGTCGAGCGGCTATTCAATTTATCACGCATTAACATGGAGACTGACGGAAGATCCGGCGTCACCCTTGAGATACTTGAAGTACTCAAAGAGATCAATGCGAAATTAAATGGCAAGCAGCAGGTTGTGTCAAGAATGACTAAAGAACCCGAGACTGTACACGCGGTCACGGCACAGTCCGACGTAGTCAAAATCGAGGATGATGCTTCAGTGCATCTAAACGAGAAGATTTCGCCCTTCCAAAAAGGGGATCGCGATACAGACTCTAATCCTATTACCTCTACCACAGAGCCAGACCCGAGTTCAGATCCGAAGCTTTGGCAATACATGGTGCCGGAGCCTGAGAGATTTGAAGATCCTGATCCAGATTTAGATTTATTGACATTGCAAAACGTTCTTGGCGACTGGTGGAGGATCCCAAACGACTACCGAATTCACTTAAATTTTGGCATCCAGAGTGAACATCAATGCGAAGTACTCCCTTGTCCAAGCTGCTCTGTCTACCAATCAGGACGGGAAGATGTAATTACATTTAGAGAGTATGCTAGGCTGTTCGATTCATATCCGCAAAGATCCTGCCTCCTGCTAGATTTCCACGGCCAGAATCGTCTGAATATGTATCAAGTTGGATGTAACGCTATTTACAAAGGAGTGCAGGGCGTTCCAGTCGACATCAGCTCGAAAGAGCCTGATACAGCACCCTGGTCGAGATATATGTAAGGAGACCATTGTATGCCTAGAATGCTCGGGCTAACGAGTCTAGACTGTTACAAGGTCTCAGCACTCTTGTTAATCTGAATGTGGAGAGCACACTACCATACTTTCAGGATAAGGATGGATGGTTGGGACATTCACACCACATCGAAGCCCATCTCAAGTGCTTGCTGAATTCTACAGCAATGACGTACTTAGGTCACAACTGGCGACCTGGTTTCCATACCGTATTTTACGCATTTTCCTATGACCACGAATCCTTCGGTCAGTGGCCGCACGGTGATCTTTACGGGGAAGAATGAACAGAACTTTCGGCAAGAAGACATTTACAGTAATACCTCCTTCTACCACATTTTCTTACCAGCGAATTTTAATTTCTTAAAGATCTTCGCAAAGTCTACAGAAACCTCTCGATGGTCGGACTTACTTTCAGCGCACTGGACAATCCTTGTACTTGCACCAGCAGGTTGGAGCAAAGCAGAAGGGAATTAAGTCGCTACGAGGATATTGTTGATCTGAGCAAGATGAGGCGCCTTGAAGCCGAGGTACAGTTCATCGCTATTGGTTTGTCACATATCTGCAATGAGTGGGCGAGTGTTGTGGCGTTTTTTACAGAGGTTCTCGAAAGGGAGGCTAACTCTATATTATCTCCCATTGAACACGATCGATTATTCTTCGATGACACGGTGTTCTCTCAATCTCGGAGTTTTCTGGGCTATAGACACCCTCACCCAGATAGACTCCTTCATCACGGATAATATTCACCAGTGGACCGAATACGAGAAATACCGTATCAAACTCATGATCGAGGAGAGTGTGAGAATACCTAAAATTGTATGGCTTGAGCTTGCGGAGCACAATTGCTTGGAGCTCATACAAAAGAGAGACGTGTTTCGAAAATATCTCGCATTATATCAATTACTTCGAGATGGAGTCACTGAAATGACGTCTTGAGATAGGTCTTCAACGCCAGCGCGATTTTTGAAAGTCGCCTCAATGAGAACATCAAGCTTTTGACTCTCGTGAGCATCTTCTTCATGCCTCTAACCTTTTGCATGGTAATTAGTCCAACCATCATCATCGCTGTGCGCACACACACAAAAATCAAGCTGGTACCTCGGGGAGGTTGGTGGGCCCTTTTCTGGGCTATCTGCGCCTGGGTTAGCATTTTGGCCCTCGGGAATACAACGACTCTGACTGATCATCGCAGGCCGTTGGCGTGTTCAACGGAATAGCGTACGGAGCCTTTGTTGACCTCGCATTGGCGATATATCCCATCTCCCTCATATACAATCTCCAGATTAGCAAGCGGATGAAGCTTCACCATTCCACCCTTTTCTTGTAAGCTAACCTCGACTTCAGATATCCTGACCCCACTAGCGCTGTGGGGAGCGTGCGTACTATCCATCATCCACCAAGTCTCCTTTACAGCTGACCAGCCCCAGTACTGAAATGTGGATGGTTATCATTACATGCAGCGTGCCGGCTTGCTGGCCGCTCGCTGTACACCTTTTCCGAAAGGCCAGATCCAGAAGTGCAAAAACAAGAATAGTACTTCTGATATCAAAAACCATCGATCCTTCCGGCTTCACGATGTGGGCGGCTCGTATCATGCCAGTGCTGAAGGGCGTCGCGCGGTGGGTGACGAAAACTCCCTGCTGGAAGATAGGATCATGATGCGAAAGGACGTCTCTGTTCAACAGGAACTCGAGAGGGAGTTGACTATGCCCGGACTAAGGAGGAAGTTGTCGGCTGAGGACGATATGAGGGATGCTATTTCCGCGGCGGAACGTGTATATGTATTGATAGGCTCACGAGCAATGGTCTAACCCCCTAAAGGATAATCACCTCGATAAGCGTTATATCTGTTACGAGACGGTCGATTAGAGAGGAGAAGGGATCGTCTATACTCTCAGGGTGCCTGCCCTACATAAGTAGCGAAATGCATGTAATAACCGTGCCGATCAGAATTTTCCAGAACATCACGTATCGCATCGTCCGCCAACACCTGCGCCTGTTGGGCAGTCATTCCCGGTAGATTACCGTGTTGAACAGCTGTCCTGGTGACACCTCCAATTAGCACCTGCAAATTTTGATACAGCAGCTCCCCAATGGTCTTTTCCTCCTGAGTGCTCGCCCTCGCACTGCCTACCGGCCATTTGAATACCCGCTCTCGAACATCAGCGAATCCTGCATCGCGCATTTGCTGTGCATGCTTGTAGGTATCATCGATATCGATACCGTTGCTTCTCGAGCTTTCCTGGAACACGACTCGCCACCACCTAAGCATAGGCGAATCCGCCTCGCTACACCCATCCTCGGCAAAGAATCGATGGGCAGCGTCATTTAATTCTAACCATCCACCGGACTTTAGATGCTGTAAGCAACGTTTCAGGTATCGTGGCCAACTGCGGATGCTATTGACGAGCATGCGGCCGTAGATTAGATCGAATGGCTCCGTGGCGAACGACCAGTCGCCCTCAGCGTCTGCGACCGCGAAGCTACAATTTCTTGGTGCAAATTTCGGCTGCGGGAGGGTGATATCGAGACCGAGGACATAGGAGTCCGGATTCTCTGTTGCGAAGGCAATGGCCCAGACGCCGGTACCGCAGCCGATATCGATGACGCGTTGTTTGGAAGACTCGGAGATTGGAGCGCTGCAGAGGCCATGATGCTGGGTAAGCCACATGCGATGCTGCAAATCTGCGAAATAGTCTAGTACATGAAAATCGGTGCAGAAGACAATTTGTACCTAGGCGGCCAGTCTCAGCCTGGATACAGGATTAGCTGTTCCTGCCCCCTCGACATGAAGTTGGAGTCGTGGTGTTGTTTTCGCTTACTTCACCTACTGCCTCAGCTAGAACGTATTTCCCTGGCTCGGACATGGTCCCCAGCCACCGTGATAAGACTTAGGTAAGGTTCTTGGAGGAAACAATTGGTTTCTGTAGCTGCAAACAAAAACAAGATTGATGGGTGAGACTGGAGCGGGGTGCGCGGAGTGAGGACATAGATGTATCTTACATGTGGATCGAAAAGGGCAGGGCCAGGCTAGCTATGACTGTCAAATGCACTCCAATGCCACATCTTAGAACCAGGATAAAAAGGTAAGGAATGACCCGTTACCAACCCAGCTTCATGTGGGACACGGGTGGGCCGGCACGAGCTCTGAGAGGATAAGTCCATGTCGGTAAGTGGAAGCTCTGAAGCTGGGCTGACGTGTTCATGACCTGTTGGCCCCCAATGCATGCATTACATGCACACCCCTCTTTTTCTGCATGTACTTCTCCCCAAATACGATTAGCGGTCGCCGCTGCATTGCAATTCCGGGCTTTAGGGTAAGTATGCAGACGAAGCAAAAACAGCCATCGAGGCTTAAGTAGTTTCATCGTAGACCGCCGCATATTCAGCTGTCATCATTGCTGTCATACCTCTCCCTTCTCCTACTGTCGCTGTCTCACCACGGTAATACCTAGCGGCGCTAATCGTATTTGAGGAGGTGTACATGCAGCAAGAGAGGGGGTCTACATGTAGAAAATGGCGGTGTGCACCTAATGATTCCCGTGCTCATCTTCCATGTGGGCTGAAGCATGAACTCCTGCAAGGGATCAATGACTTCACCCGCCCCCGGTCCGAAAGAACGTCGGACTGATGATGAGGGATAGAGGTGATGTTGCAACCTCATTTGCAGCACATTTGAGGTTTTTTGGGCCCTGGATCTTTGGATTGGAGTATCCAAGGCTTATCATGCGAACTTCGAATACATGTACTCGCTCTTTGATCGTGTATGGAATGCTGCTGTCCAACTCCTTCGTTCGCCTGTGCTGCCTTTGACATGGCTGTGGGCGGCTAGACAGGCTTCTTGTAATACAGTGAACAAGAGCCCTTCTGAGAGCACTGCCCTACATATAGTTGGGCTAGGAGTCGAGTGGCCTTCAGTGTCGTACGGCCCTGTGACCGTGGAAGAATATATACGGCAGGACTACGATATTACAAAACCAGGGTGAGTTCTCTTGACGCGCATTCAGCAAAGAAGAAGCAAAGAAGACGTTCTCACGTAACAGTGCCCAGAATCCTGAAACTTTGTGAATATATGAAGTAAAGTTCCCCGAACCTAGGCCAACACGTGTGCACGTGACCTGCTGACTCTCGCCCAATCATAGGCTTGGCATCTGAAATATTCTCGGCAAAGTTTCTGCTCGCACGTAAAAATTCGGAAAAAGTCCAAGCCTCTTTCCCAATACCAAACTTTGAATTCTCGTTGGCTTATGTCACTAATAGTAAGCATCCTGCCAATTGACTCACTTTGACAACATGGCCAAGGGAAAAGTCTGCTTGGTAAGTCATCGTCTAGAGGGTCAAGGACCACGTGCGGCATGTCCCTCTGACGATAGCTAGGCCTACAGTGGTGGGATTCAGTCTCAAAATCCCTCGACAAGTCAACCGCTAATTTCGTTACACAGGTGGTCTGGACACAAGCTGCATCCTGGGGTGGCTACTTGGTAGGATCCTCACAATCTTGATGTTCATGAGATAGCCTTACGGGCTGACGAGCCATACATATAGATGAGGGATATGAAGTCGTTTGCTGCCTTGCAAACGTTGGACAAGAGGAGGACTGGGATGCCGTGGAGAAAAAGGCCCTCAAGATCGGCGCACAGAAGATGGTGATCGAGGATATACAGAAGGAGTTTGTGGAGGAAATATGTTTCAGGGCAGTGCAATGCAACGCTCAGGTGCGTGTACCTCATTTGCCAATTTGAATCATATCTACAACACGGAGACTAACTTAGACTCACAGTACGAAGGACGCTACCTGCTCGGCACTTCGCTTGCACGTCCGGTGATCACGAAATGTCTTATGCGAACGGCACAGCATGAAGCTTGCGACTACATAAGCCACGGTGCAACATTTAAGGGTAACGATGGAATCCGCTTCGAGCTCGCCGCGTATGCACTACAGCCCTCCATCAAGATCATTGCCCCATGGAGAGAGAGCAGCTTCTTCAACAAATTTCAAGGTCGGAACGATCTGTTGGACTATGCTGCAGAGAAAGGCATACCAGTTACGTCAACTAAAGCAAAGCCGTGGTCGATGGACGAAAATTTAGCTCACTGCAGCTATGAAGCGGGATTATTGGAAGAGCCTGACCAAACGCCTCCAGATGATATGTGGACTATGACTAACGACCCCCTGACAGCTCCTAACGAGCCTACCGATATCACAATTAGCTTTCAACAAGGAATTCCGATCAAACTCGTCACGCCACAGAAGACATTCACAGAATCCGTACAGCTCTTTAAAGAGTTAAACCGGATTGGCAAAATTCACGGTACGTAAAAGTATACCCAATGATCTAATATTGTGCTAACGATTTAGGTATCGGCAGAATTGATATCGTAGAGAGCAGGTTCATAGGATTAAAATCGCGAGGCTGTTATGATGTAAGTCAGTTCAAGCTTCTGTTCGCCAAATTGCCTTCTTTCCTGAAAACGTCTTCTAATTTTTTCCAGTCTCCAGCTATGACTATCCTTCGGCTTGCCCACCTTGATATCGAAGGATTGACTCTCGATTCCCAAGTTAGAGCTCTTCGGGATCAGGTAAGCCATGCATCCTACCTTGCGGATTTGTCACAATAATGGCTGATGATGGAATCAAGTTCGTGA
The DNA here is from genome assembly GCA_018257885.1 of Parmelia sp. 050094. Classification (NCBI taxonomy): domain Eukaryota; kingdom Fungi; phylum Ascomycota; class Lecanoromycetes; order Lecanorales; family Parmeliaceae; genus Parmelia; species Parmelia sp. 050094. The sequence goes on from JAEUBB010000004.1 coordinate 221,237, forward strand.
CACACAACTGGAGCACTTGTCGTAAGTTATGGCCTTTGCATTCCCATGGCATCTAATATTCTTTCTAGTATACAATGGATATTACTTCGCTCCCGAGAGACTCTTTCTGGAAAACTCGTTGGTCTTTAGCCAAAAGACCGTGACCGGCGAAGTCCGATTACGGTGCTGCAAAGGAGCTGCGTACGTTCTTGGTCGTTCTAGCACGACTTCAAATCTCTATTCTCAGGAGGAAGCCTCCATGGATTCTTTGGAGAATTTCGATCCGGTGGATACCACAGGATTTATTAAGATCCAGGCGATCAGGCTAAAGAAGCACTCGGAACAATGGGCTGTGTGAGGGCACAATACTTCTGGCCTGAGGTTCTTATGTCCTTGTTCAGCTCTCTGACACAAAGTGGTTACTAGCCTAATCTACGTGCTACGTAACAGCTATCGCAGAGTCTTAATGATTTGCAGTGTTCCCGAGCTGCATCATCCGTATTTGGATACCCGCTCTGGAACACGACCTCAACCCTCCTGACATACATTCATGATTTTGAATCTACACAATTTTTTTTACCCGCAGCCATTCTACTTTGATTTCGACGTTCTTGCATTCCGGGGATAGCCGAAGTGCTTCTCAAACTGCGCAGCTATATATGCCATCGTCGTCCTCTCTTTCTTGCATTTTTTCTCCCTTGGTTTAAGCCAATCTATCTCATTTTGCGTCCATGCCTTGTTATTGAGTGTGCTCTTGTACCCTGGCTGATCTCTATGATGATTTTGGAAACGTCCACGGAGAGCTACTGGGGTTCGAAGAATGCCAAATTTTCGCTGAAGCTCCTCAGCTATTTGCTCCCAGGACATGTTTCGATTTCTGCATTCATCAAGTAACCGGCCTTCTTCCTTTTTCCAGCGATCCTCAAAAGTGTCCCGTCCTCATTCCTTCTGCTGTCTACGAGCTTTTTACTTTCTACTACCTTTCACTTCCTTCTTACCTGAGCCCATTTCTTCCTCTACTGTTAATAATGTTATTCACAAGATAGTATACTGGCGGTGAAGCTACAACCGTTGCCGTGGACACTCGGAGTCTCAGGTTTTGAGGGCAACGCGGATGCTTCTCAATTGTAGTCCGGGGTCCAACTGCCTGCGTATTGCCCTACGTCCGGGCGATCACTCTGCCAATGATAATCTTTATAGGCTCAGTATAAAAGGGTTGGACAGGAAGGCTTCGACTGGGGAAGTGGAGATGACAAGAGTTGCATGAGGAAGACAGATCTAATCTTCGTTTCAGTCATGCACCTTGAACCAGCACATTGGGTTGCCTCGAATCAAACGCGCCAAGTACTTTCCACTCGATAATCCATATTGCCCTTCGGCACATAACGTATGTCCACAGTCACGGCAAGACCTGGGTATGACCCGCGACGTCAAACCCCTCCCTTTATGCAGTCTCGTTGAGATGAGCGAGCATGTGCCGAGAGCGAATTCCTACGATCAGCCTCGTCTGGCCCTGACAAACGGTCCGTTGCATGATTGAGGACGAGCTGAACATGGCTTTCACGAACGTCAAGCTAATCTCCTGTGAAGACTCGCTGAGAATTGGCGAAGGGTGAGTCGGGGTGAGCGCAGCTAGGGGCCACTGATTATAATCCCCGGTAAATCCGTAGGCACCAAGTAGACAGTGTGTACGGAGTAGCATTTGATGCACTTACCCTCGGCAGGAATTTGAGTGCGCTCCGGATTCAATTCAGCTCCGTAAAGGTCATGGACAGCTTCGGTGGCCTCACCAAAGGATGCAGCTTGAGTGTCTCTACAATAGGGAGCTTGGTCGTGTCCATGATGGATTTGTCTCTGTAACCAAGGGATGCGGAGGTTTCCTGACTCGAGTGTGAGAGGGACTGAGAAGCTTCGTCCTTTTCACATTCATATCCAACGTTCTGGACACGGAACACTGGAGGTTGTAAAATATATTTAAAGAAACGTACCAAGTAAGCAACTAGTCAGATACTACTTAAAGAAAAATACGATAAATTCTGAAGAACGCAGTATTTAAAGAATCGTTACCTGATTTCGGAGCTAAGAAACCGTCCTGGAACCGTAAACCAGATACCCGCCTTCGGACCGTACTCTAGAACCATAAGGCACCTAGCCTTCCGCCAAGGTCGGTAGCGTCTTTGATCTGACTAGCTGAAACCTGACGAACAAGTAAAAGAGCCTCCCACGGTGCCAGCCTTGTAGCTCTGTAAGATATCCTCGATACTTGCATACGTGCCACAAACCAGCACGCAAATACCAATAACGAACACCAGGGCGTTCACAATGGAGAGGCCGATATTCTTTGCGTTGGCATTCCATTTGCCCTCCTTGACAATGCCGAACCAGAAGAGAGCTGGGAAGTAGAAAGTGAAGCCGCTAATGAACAAACTCGAAATAATGCCGAGAAGGGCGTTGAAGAACGGAATAGCCTCTGCAACCACCCAAGCAATGATCGTGAGTCCACCTATAAGCACTAGCCAGATGGTCCAACCTTTCTTCGTGTTAACGTAGCGAAGCTCCGAATCGGGGAAAACGCGGCCCATGATGTATTTGCCGACGACTGTGGTGTTGATGGCCCCCGAGATAAAGATCACGGGAAGCGCGATACCGAAAGCCACGCGTGATACCAGTTTCGAACCGGAGAGTATAGCAGGGCTGCTAACGTTGTTGCCGACGAAGGAGTAAATGACAGCTCCAGTAAGGGTATAGATGAGTATTTCGATCAAACCAAGCGCCCAGATGGATTTGACAAAGTCCGCTGGTGTATGCATTTCTGCCATGAAACTGTATTGACAGACGGCGAAGGAGTAGGCAAAGACTATGTTTGTCGTTGAGAGAAAGACCGTTGCGAAGGAGATATCGGGCGGTGGCCAGACAGACCAAGGAACGGCGGACAGACCTCCTGGCGCGTTCGAAGCCTCCACGCCAGTAGCGATCATGGTGACAAGGATAGCCACAATGATGGAAACGAAGTCGACGTAACCTAGGATTGCGAACTCATGGAAGGTGGGAGGAAGCGCAAGGCAGTAGAGGATTATAGCGGATATAACGCCCCAAATTAACGCGCAGAGACCAGGCTTGTCGACGATGCGGATCCAAGCGATGGTGCCGGTAAGAACGTGCGAGCCTGTAATAAGCACCAGAAAGAGCACAAACATCACGCTCGTAAGTTCATAGCCAAATCGGCCCCATATGATGCCCACGGCATCGGCGTAGTGCTGAACATGCGGATGCTTTATCTTGACTTGGCCGACAATATAGCTGGTGTAGATGGCAATGAGTCCGATGCCCACCGTCATGATAACGCCAGCCACCATGCCTAAGCTGGCGAAGGCGCTCGGCATGCTGAGGGAGCCTAGAGCAATGGCTTCGACAATGAGGCAAATCTGGACAGGTTGGTTGGACGATTAGCAAGTGCTTCTTTATAGCCAGGGCAAGACGCAATTGGGTGGCAGTATAGAAGGCAAGTAGCGGTGACCCACAGTCAGCCTCATCCATCCCAGCTGGCTGTGCTTGACCTCCCCTTCTGCGATGGATATACGCCGTTTCGTATCCTTTTCATTCAAGACTTTCCCAGTCTCCGTGTCCGGCTGCCATCCCGCCTCCTGACCGTCTGAGAAAGGAGTATAGTCGGAAAAGTCCTTTTTATCAACCGACATGGTGAGAGATGTGGATTATATAGTGATGAGAGTAATAGAAGTTGCTGTACTCAGCACATATCGAGAGGAGAGGAGGATGGGGGAGACTGGGGACAGAAGGACCAGAGGCAGGGAGAGAGGGAGGTTAAGTACTGGAGACAGTGGGCTCGTGTGAGTAAGTGCTGGTGGGTGTCAGGAAGTGTCAGGAAAGCTTATCTGACGATTCTCAGTCAGGGACTCAGGGTCCGGGCAAGCGATCCGTTTTTTTTTTCCTTGAGGTATCGTGTTGGTCGGGATGCAAGAGCACGGCTGCCACTCACTACCTTTGCCGACCACGGGAAAGCCATCCGATTTTTCATATAGAGGCATTATCTTGTCGTCAGACAGCGTCGCAAGCCAACAGGGGATTCATCGGACGAGATAAGAAGGCATTCAACAAGGCCTGGATTCACGACCAATTGTACGGAGGGAAGAAGAAATTTGTATTTGCTTCCAGGAAATGCTCGTTCTATAAGGATTCAGAAAGTACAATGTCGTCAGGAAAGCCGTGTAAGCCAATGAATAATTGACCGGATAAGATAAGATTAGGGACTTGAAGCCTAAATGACGACGTTCAACGGCTATAACCTCCGGAGTACCCCCGTAATTTCTGGTTGTGGCTTTTCAACATGTCTTCGGTGTCATTTTTCGGGGGCACTATTTCTAACGAAAGTAACTTTGCCTTGTGAAGATCAGATATCAGTCGAGATGGGTTGCCCTATGCGTCAAGCTCTTTTTTTTGGTCGTCTTTTTCCAAATCTAAGGTACCTTAAGATGAGTAGTGCAAAAACGCCATCCTTTTTAATTTTAACTCGTATTCTAGATGAGCCGCTGGCAGCCGATGCTAAGCTTGGAAGTAAGGTAAAGCTTGTTTTTTGCAACCAACGGATTGTTCGTTTGTCACACTATCCGTGCTCTCGAGATAGCAGCCTTCCCTGGAGCTCCAAGGAAACTATACGCGGTATATGCTGAATTTTCTATGGTTTCAGGCAGCTTCACGATCTAGATTGCTCCTTCGAATTCGGGGAAACATGCAACTTGACTGGGGACAGTCCCCCTCCCACAGTCCCCCGTCAGGCTAGTATGGCCCTAGCGGGAGTACCCGGTAGGGGTACCCCGCCATTCTTGATTTGTAAAGTATTGATCTAGCTAATTAATCTACAAGAAACTCAGCAGTCGAGCAGCTAGCTGGCTAACGTCCTCCTTTCTAGGCTTTATGATGTTGGTCTTCTTCCTCGCTGCAGCTGCCCTCCACTTAGCAGCTTAGTATCCCTTAGCATCCTGTTCGTGATCTTCTTCAGACTTCATTCAATCTGGACTTTTTAGATAAGGTGACTTGGACGACGCAACGCCTCGCCTAGCCCTGGTTACCGCTGAGGGAGTGGGATCTTCTGGTATCATTAATAGTGCTTCTTACCGACTACGTCCATCAGGCCAGCGTATAAGAGGTAGAGCTGTTCTAGCTAAGGTCGATAAAAGAGAGGGAAAGTCATTCAGAGTCTCAGGATTGATAAAATTATACAGGGACCGTTAGGATACTAATAGGTCAGAAGAATTGATACGGTCTTTAGAAGTTAGTTAGCTAGAGATCTATATAGGCTAAGTACCTAGTAACTTAATCTCACTATCGCTATCGCCGTCGGGGAAGATTTTATTAAGACTTATGACCTGATCACTTACTTGAAAATGCTTGGATTATTTATTAATCTCGATTTACTCCGTATATTCTTTTTTGCCCACCTTCTTAAATCTTCTCCCCTTATACGCGACAATGTGATGCTACATCTTCAGTATCAGCGGCCTTACGTCCTATGAGTGCACTTCGTCTACTCTCATATATAAGAAAAAAATGAGTACGTTGAAGTCGCCCCAAAAGTGTGCAGCTTGGCTGGTGCAAGCCCCCACCATATTTTGATGCAGGGTCCACGGGTATTTGGCTAAGGCTGAAGCCTAAGGTAAGGTAGCCTGTAGATGCGCGGGCACTTTTAGCCTGACAGGGGAGGGGGACTGTCCTGAGTCAAGTTGGCGTTGGCGTTTGGCAATAAAAGACATGAAAAAGCAGCCCGAGAGTGAGAATGAAAAATTCTCATCCATATCAAATTTTCTTGACCCCAATATCGCAAACAGACTGGAATCAACAACGAGGATTCTGGACTCCCACCATCCTCTTGCGCTTATACACGGGGACAAAGCCCCGACGAAGCCCGTCGTTATCCGAAAGCGCCTCTTAGCATGTGCAGGCCGACGAAGCCTGGTGAAGCCTGTTGGTGCCGTCGTTATCCGTAAGAAGAGTCTTGGCATGTTCAGGACTTTACCTGCCAACCTCCGTATACTCATCTTGATGGAGGTCTCTGCTGTCGAGCTTCAAATACCGACCTCAAGTTACCTACCTGGCTAGGTATTGTGCACATTAAGGGGTGGGTTCCAAATTCCGGCTAGGTACAGTAGTCGCCAAGAGCAGCACCTCCCAGAGTGCCAGTGGTGCAGAGGCGGAACAAGGCCGCGGCTTGCATTACTTGAGCCAACCAACGAGTGAAGGTAGAAGAAGTATTCAAGTAGACGCTGGCAATTGAAGTCTACATTACCAACTACCTGATGCCTCATCATCATGCCTCTTCCTTTTCTTTTCACCAAAGCCTAGATCCAGCTTTTAATGGGATACGAGGAGCCAATCTGAATATACACTAGTATCCGGCGCCGTCTCTTACTCATCTTTCAGCATTTGCTTAGTAAACAGAGGAATATCTGTTCAAATACTGTGCTGAGCCTGTCCTTGCCTGCATTTTCCTTGCAAAAACAAGTCACCATGGCAGCTATGTACTCCTCTCCAGTTCGCTTTCATGAAGGGGAGAAGAAGATGCGTTCACTGCTCTCTGTCCCTGATGGATATAATCCCACCTCTCCCGGCCTTAGTCCACACGCTAAGCGATTACTACATCTTTCCTCATTACTTGCCATTGGTGCCTTGGACGCCGAAGGACGCCCTTGGACTACCCTGCTGGGTGGCGAACCTGGCTTCGCGAGGTCTTTGGGCCAGTCCATCATCGGGGTGAAGACCTCAGCTGATCGGAAATTCGATCCCGTGATTGGACTCCTGTTGGGCGACAAACAAGATGGGGAGGTCCACGAAGAGAAAGGAGGCGGACGGGTCATCTCAGCTCTCGGAATACATCTAGCGACGAGAGACAGGGTGAAACTGTCGGGAAAGATGGTCGCTGGTGCTCTTGGACACTATGGATCGGGCTCTGAAGCAGACGGAGATGAATCAGGCGCGGCAGAGGTTCAATTAGTCTTCAATATTCACCAGAGCCTAGGTAAGTTTTGACAAAGAGATTGATCATCTTCAGGCTGAGCGGAAATTCAGGCAATTGCCCGAAGTACTTGAACCAAAAACAGATCATTTTATCTCTGCCTGAACCTGTGCTGCTATCCGATTCCCTTCCTCTACCTGAGCCGGCTCTAAGGCTGCTCGCCAAGGCTGACATGTTTTTCGTTTCCTCATCGCATCACGAGTCGAACATGGGAACAAATCATCGCGGTGGGCCACCAGGCTTCGTTCGTGTGGCGAAGAACGATGCATCTGGCACTGTTCTGGTGTACCCCGAATTAAGTGGTAATAGGCTGTATCAGACATTGGGAAACCTATACACAACTCCTCGCGCTGGTTTGGTCTTTCCAGACTTTGATAGCGGGGACGCTCTTTATCTTACGACTACTACTGAGATTGTAATTGGCAAAGACGCTGCGGCCGTTCTCCCTCGGTCCAACCTCGTTGTAAAATTGCACGTATGCGCTGCTCGCTTTGTCAAAAATAGCTTGTCTTTCCGAGGAGAAAATCTCGAGCGGTCGCCATATAATCCTCCGGTTCGTTATCTTCCCGCCGAAAGAGCATTACCCGATGCACAGACCAACAACAGCAAGGTGGTCTATGCGAAATTATTGGCGAGAGATCGGCTTGCTCCCACGATCGCCCGCTTCCGATTCAGCATTAGTGATCCCGAGGCGTCAGGGCGTTGGACGCCAGGCCAGTACGTGGCTTTGGCTTTTGAAGACGAATTATCAGCAGGCTACAGCCACATGCGGGATGATGATCCCAAGAGCTTGAACGATGACTACGTACGGACTTTTACGGTCTCCTCATCACCCGGTCAGCTCCCCGAGGATGAGTTCGAGATCACAATTCGAAACGTCGGGACTGTCACGAATTTCTTGTTCCGCCAAAACATACGTGCCGAGCTCGAAATTCCTCTGAAAGGATTCGGAGGCAGCTTCACCATCCAACAAGGCCCGGAGGATATCATCCCATTCGTCGCTGGTGGTATAGGTATTACACCTCTACTTGCCCAAATACATGATTTGGACGTGGCACGTATACAATTGTTTTGGACAGTCAGTATTCATGACGTCGGATTAATCATTGATACTATTGAGAGATGTCCCACGCTAGGTCCGTCCACTAGAATCTTCATATCTCGAATCAGCGAGCAGTCACCCGCAGAAAGCAACCTCCAGATTCAAAAGCTCGAAGGCTATGGTGTTCACGTCGCCACCAAACGTATGCTCTCTTCCGATGTAGAAGGACGTACAGACCTATCGTCATCGACATGGTACTTGTGTACAGGTACAGCATTACGGAAATCCTTATTGGCCTGGCTGCCCGGGAGGAAAACTGTGTATGAGGACTTTGGTTATTAGTGACAACGTGCTGTCAAGTCAAGCAATGAGTGGGTGGTATCTCGGCTCATTTGACGCAAATTTGATGCCAAATTGAGAGGGCTTCAACGTCTCAAATTGCCGTTCATTTCTGGACAATGTGCCTGAATGCTGAAATGAAGCTTTCAGCTAATAAAGTTGGGCAGACCATGACTCCCCATGACTCCTGGAACTTCCGCACGAGCAGAGGCTTCTTCGCCACCGCAAGCAGCAAAGGCAAATACTTCCATCCTATCAAGGGGGTAAGCCTATAGTATGTAAGAGCCTGCAAGACATCATCATCACAAAGAGTGCGCATCCGAGAGTCTTCCTTGCATGTTGGGGGTCAGCGACAAAGGAAAGAACGTCTTAATCATCTCGGGTTGGCCCTCCTGCCAATAATGAGTTTCTGTTGTATGCGATAAGCGATGAAACAGGCATAAATTTCTCAACTCTTTCATTTTATGAGCTCTCTCATAAGCGACAGTCATCAACGATCCGATGGTTGGCAGGCTAGAAAATGTTGAGCCAGTGAGCAATGCCCATCAGGGGATCCATTTTCAGCTCTGATAGCGCTAGCATTCTCTCGCGCCACAACGGATGCAAATGCATGGGTTTTTTTCATGCCGATAAAAAGCTAGACACTCAATGACGGTGGAGTAGCATGCGGCCTTTTAATGAAGGTTATTGTAAGCTGTTCCGACGTCACAACCGTTGGGCTTCGAGACTTGTATAAAAACAGATTGCCACATTTCGTAAAACACACAGACCTTCAAGTACTAAAAAACATATAAAAGCCACATACTACACTCATCAAGGTCCATAATCACATCTCACCTCGGTTATGCTATCCACCTTACCTTTGATGGCTCTGCTATTGGTGCAGTATACGTCGGTCACCATAGAAGCACCAACCCCAACCGACGGCGGTTTAGCATCTATCCAGTCTGCTTCGGACCTCGAGGGTCACTTAGGTGATCTGGTGATCCCTCAAGAAGAGAAACAGAACGCGACCACCACGCAGTTTCGCAAAAACCGAGGCGTACCTGATTATGCTGCTTTACTCAACGACATTGGCGACTTCAGACTTCCAAGTGTCACTGTAGGGCACGTAGCCAAGGTTGCAAAGTGAGTACAGCGTCATCTATCACTGATGAGAAAGAACAATGCTGACCAACGTTTCTTTAGACAAGCCGTGCCATCCCTTTCAGATGCAGAAATCATCAGCATTGTCCAGGCTTTGCGACCTCAGCAATTGGCCATCCGGTGAAGCAGCCAACTCATTTTCATCACCTATGAATTGTATCAGCTATCACCGCGGCACCGACGGAAACCTTCATATCACGGACGCGATTTCGGGTAGTGCAAGTTATTGCTATTGGTCACGATCAGCCCTGATGGCTGGGGTCTCGGTGACCAGGTCCCTGAAAAGTCGCACTTTGACTCGACGAGTTATCTGGTCGTGTGACTGGCAATACCGCCATCGCCGACTTTGGTTGAAATAGGGTTTTGCTCTTGAGGAAGCATAGTGCGCAGCATATACCCTGACACGAGGGATGGCAACGTCGCTTTCAGGGTCACGCACATGAAGGATCGGATTCACGAGCATGCCTGTGCAAGGCTCGAGAGGACTCAGCAAGCTCTGAAAGCTGCGGTGATATTGGTAGTTGGTACACGCTTTGGGATCGTTGACATGGTTGGATATTATAGACACTAGACTTTCACAATGATAATACCCAATATCCAATTCATGAAGCTTAGGCCACGTTCCCTTTTTTTTCATTTTTATGAAAAGAAGGGCATTTGATTTGGAGTACGCGGTAGCAAAAAGGAATCCTCCCGTCTTTGGTACCTGCGATGCAAGGAAGCTAAAGTCTCGTAGGGCGGAGCTATGATGACTCATCAGGGCCTTGGCTGCAGGGTCTTGCCCAAAACCGAGTTTTGATTGGTCGTATTCTTCGGGTTTTCTTGACAGCGGAACAGACCACGAAAGCTTGTTTGCTACTAATCAAACTGTGTGCTGTCTTCAACTACAACCTCAACAATCATTGTATTGCTTCCCATTCAAAACAGAGCTTCAAGATTACCTCCAGCTGACGGTCAAAGTCGAGAGACACCAACATGAGTCTCAAAGTCCCTACACGTCAGGCCAATGGCTCTGCACCTACTACAGCCTCGACGAAAGCTGTCATCCTCGTAAGCTCTCTACACACTTGGATAAAATCTGTCCTCACTCTCGCCATAGGTTGGCGGACCGTCTAGAGGAACTCGTTTCAGACCTCTCTCCCTGGATGTGCCCAAGGTTCGTGTCCCTGTAAGAGCATCGAGCAAGAAAGCGTTGACGCTTATGTAGCCTCTCTTCGACGTAGCAGGACACCCCATCATTTGGCACTGCCTACGAGCTGTAGCCAAGGTACCTGGCATTCGAGAGGTCATTCTGGTCGGCTACTATGATGAGAGTGTCTTCCGAGACTTCATCAAAGACTCTGCAAGAGAGCTCCCCCAAATACGCATACAATACCTCCGAGAATATCAAGCTCTAGGCACAGCCGGCGGCCTGTACCATTTCCGGGATGCAATCCTCAAAGGTGGTCCAGATCGCTTCTTCGTCCTCAATGCCGACGTCTGTTGCTCCTTCCCACTCGAGCAAATGCTCAAGCTGTTCGAAGAGAGGAACGCAGAGGCCGTCATCCTCGGTACAAGAGTCAGCAACGATGCCGCTACAAACTTTGGTTGCATTGTCTCCGACGCGCAGACCAAACAGGTCCTCCATTACGTCGAGAAGCCAGAATCACACATCTCGAATCTAATCAACTGCGGTGTCTACCTCTTTTCTACGGAAACCATCTTCCCCTCAATCAGATCTGCAATCAAGCGTCGTGCAGACCGACCTCGTCTCGTCTCCTATCCATCATCTGAGAATTTGGATTCTTCATTCTTCGCCGAGAAGCTGGAGGACGGAGAGAAGAACGAAGTCCTCCGCCTAGAACAAGATATACTGTCCGACCTAGCAGACAGCAACCAATTCTTCGTCCTCGAGACCAAGGACTTCTGGCGTCAGATCAAGACTGCCGGCTCAGCAGTACCAGCAAATGCTCTGTATCTGCAGAAAGCTTTCCAGTCTCAGTCAGAAGAGCTCGCTGCCCCCTCGGCCAACATCCTACCTCCAGTCTTCATCCACCCTACAGCAGATGTCGACCCGACCGCCAAGCTTGGCCCAAACGTCTCCATCGGCCCCCGTGCAGTCATCGGCGCTGGTGTTCGAATCAAGGAGTCGATTGTCCTAGAAGACGCCGAAATCAAGCACGACGCTTGCGTGCTGTATTCGATCATCGGGTGGAATAGCCGCGTGGGAGCTTGGGCTAGAGTTGAGGGCACGCCAACACCGGTTGGTAGTCATACGACGAGCATTGTCAAGAATGGAGTCAAGGTGCAAAGCATCACCATTCTGGGTAAGGATTGTGGTGTTGGTGACGAAGTGAGGGTGCAGAATTGCGTCTGCTTACCCAATAAGGAGTTGAAGCGGGTACGTAAACCCTCTGTCCTCTTAACGGTACGAAGCTGACAAGTACGCAGGATGTTGCAAACGAAGTCATTATGTAGGAGTATCTTCGGCACTGATCATGCACAATGCAAGAGCAAAGACTTCTCATAGATATCTCATAATTTCTCAGCTGTTGGTTGGTACCGGGCTTATTTCCAGGCGAATAATTCTCAAGGGTTGGGTCTCGGAGTCCCGATATAGATGATTGATACCAGGCATAGACGGAAACTGCCGCTCGAGCACTCACGCTTCTTTCACGTTCAGATGCGGACAACTGAACAAGTTTCCAGTATCGCTCTTTCCCCCACCGTTAAAGCTTCCCTTTGACCGTCACGCCCAGATACTCCTTCTAGATCACCCTCCACTTCCTCCTTCCTCTAGCACCAGGGCATCCATCCCAATGACTCGTAGACGAAAGACACTGACTCACCCAATACTAACACTCCTTATGCACAAAATGTCCTTCGTCTACATCCAATAGCCTCCACTACGCAGACATCGGATAATGTATTCACGACTATGTCTCCTTGTATCATTGGCGTCCACGTATCTATCCTGCCTTTTACGCCTGAGCTCCTGATTGGATTGAAGCAGAAGCCTTGGTGTGAATTAGCGGCGTGGACTAGAGGACTCGTGTGCTTTGCCTGTCGGCCTGTTGGGATGTTGGGGGGGGATACGAGCTGATTGCGAAGGAAGCGCTCGGGGTGGTGGGAGTAGTTGGTGGCTTTTTGTGAGTTGGGTGGGTGGTAGGTGGTAGGGAGAGGGACTACGGTAGAACAGGTGGGTTGAAGGGGGGGTTTGGAGGCGGGCGATAT